>ML796624.1:315945-345502 GCA_009831015.1 Picea engelmannii
TATATACATTTATATATTTCTTCAGCTTTTTTGACATGCCATAAAATATTTTCATACATTCATATCTTTTTTCAGCGTTTTGCCTTCCCTTTAGCATTAAAAACAGACCTTGTTACGATGAATGTGATTTCACCCTGCTGACATTTTCTTGGATGGAGGGATCTCTCGGCTGGTAAATCTCGAAATTCGTGCTTTGAATTTTTTTAAAGGAAAATTTGATGGGCTCAATGGGATTGTATTGTCATATAAGGAACTTGGCAACTAATTACAAAGAAATGCCATTTGGCTTGAATGGTCATGTGATCCCATGATATGGATGTCAGTTGGATTGATCTTCAGCGTAGGATACTAAAAATCGAGTCCTCTTATATCACGTGAGTAGCTCTCACATTATGGTAAAAATAATTTCGATCTATAAATTAAATTAGTGAAGTCTCACGTAAAAGTTAAAACAATTTCGATTTTCATAGTCTCCGATTGTTTGTTTTTTTTTTTTTTTTGAGTTGTTTAGATTTTATTTTTAGAAATTTAGCTATAAATTATTAGATCTACAGATTTGAGTGGTTAATTCTCTCTTTAGATTTGAATTGTTAATTTTCTGTTTAGTTGTGCTTAAAATCTAGTAAGAAATTGTTGGATCTACAAATTTGAGTGATTAATTCTGCATCCATTTCTTCAATCAAAAATATAATTTAAAAAACAGTCCAAATTCCCTTGAAAAAAGCCAAAATCTTTTAAACAACACCAAATATAATTAAATTAGTGAAATCTCACTTAAAAACATTTTCAATGAATTTAAAAGGAAAATTAATATAATTAAAATAATAATAAATTTAAATGAATACAAATAACAGTATTTTTAATTTTTTTTTAAATAATATTATTAAAATAATAATAAATTTAAATCAATATTAAAATTATAATAAAGTATTTTTAAAGAATTTAAAAAAAAATATGATTAAAATAAAATAAATTTAAATTAATATTAAAATAATAATAAATTTTCAAAATATTGGATAGATGAAAATATTTATCTTTGTAATATTAAAAAATGATGAATAACATTTTTTTTAATACACTATGTATGCTCACATTAAAGTTTAGTTTCAATATGTTTGAAATGATATGGAACTTCCTAAATGATAGAGATTTAGGAAAGCTTTTAAACTATTAAAATTAAATTATAAAGTTAATTAAATTTTTTTTATCTTTATCTTTTTTTTTTTAAATTCTAGAATAAAGTTAATTAATTAATTAATTAATTTTTCTTTATCTTTTTTCTCAAAATTCTAGAAAATAAAAACAAAGAGTTGTTTTAAACTTTCGAAGTGTGAAACAACATAAGAATTTACCCATACATACTTTCAAAGCTTTTAAACTATTAAAATTAAATTATAAAGTTAATTAATTAATTAATTTTTTTCTATCTTTATCTTTCTTTCTCAAAATTCTAGAAAATAAAAACAAAGAATTGTTTTAAACTTTCAAAATGTGAAACAACATAAGAATTTATCCACTACATACTTTCTTAGCATTGCTACTATTCTAAATATTTGAACATTAAAGGCACATAGAACTTTTCTTAGCATGGTTAGTATTTCAAATATTTAATCTTTTTATTTTGTAAAAATTAATGGAAGGATTTTTTAAGTTGTATTTATCTAAAATAAACTTAGATTTATATTAAATCTAGATTTATTAAGTGTTGAGAAGGATCAAATGCATATAGATCTACTAAGTATATAAAGATCAAATACATATATAAAGATTTGAAGTCTTTAAGTTAACTTTGAAAGACAATCTTCATTATATAATTTCCTTTAATAATAATAATGTTTATTATAGATTTTTCTTTTATATTATATATAATTTCCTTTAATAATAATATATTTATTATAGATTTTTCTTTTATATTATATGTTCATTTTATTCACATTTTATTTTTTCATATTTATTAACATTTTATTTTTTATTTATATTCATATTTTAATTACATTTATTATATCTATTCTATTTTATCATATTTATGGGCATTATCTATAATTTCTATTTGTATATATGGTGTGATGATTGTTCTAGTTTTACTCATATATTGGATATAGTTATCCATCACCTTTAGATATAAATACTAATACCTTCACCAAATAGTTGCCTAAATCAATTTAAAATCAATGAAAATACTTTAAAATTAATGCACTAGATTGTTTTGGATTTTATCATTGTTAAATTCAATGAATCAAATTATTGTTTTGCACCATCTCTTTCGTGAAATAAGTGTAGCCAAACATTTTTCATTGTATCATTGTTGACATCAATGCATCAAATTTATCACTATATGTTTATTAACATCAATGTACTTGGGTATGAATATAGATTTGTTAATTTTACACAATTATTTAAATCAATGCACTAAATATTTCATAGTGTATCATTGTTGAAATCAATAGAGTAAATCATTTCATGTTGTATTATTATTGACAGTAATGAAATTGCCATCGAATCATTTTGTCCTATTATTAAAACGAATTCTCTATATTTATATTAACATTGAAAACAGAAAGTACTATGGATCTATGACTTTTGATCTACAAAACCCAACGAAACAAATTTTTAACCTTTATCTTTTGAAAAACAAGTAATATATTAATTTTGTTTTTGTGAATAAAAAGTGGATCCTTATATTAATTCCAGCTAAGAGTTTACAAAAAGACCTACAGCCTATCTACTTACAAAGATGGCTACAGCCTATCTACTGACAAAAATGCCCACGACCTTTTTGCTTACAAAAATGCCTGCAACCTATTGGCTTAAAAAGATCCCTTAGATCATTAGGACTGGATCGACGGTTCAGATCTCCTCGAGCACCAATGGTCTAGATCCTCTCTCGCGTATCGTAACTTGGGCTGACAACTCCCTCCATGCTTCGAACTCCCGATTGATGATTTCCAGAAATTTTCTCACATCGGATCAATGGGACCAGATCGACGATTCAGATCTCCTCTAGCACCAACGATCCATATCTGCTCTCGCATTTCACGATTTCATGTTTCGTGACTTCGCGACTTGGGTAGAGAGCTCCTTCCATGCTCCGAACTCCCAAAACCTGAGTTCCCGAAATTTTCTCTCGTCAGATCAATGGGACCAGATCGACGGTCCAGATCACCTCGAGCACCAATGATCCATATCCTCTCGCGCTTTTCGCGACTTCACGAATTTGGGAAGCAACAACCTCCATGCTTTAGACTCCCGATTGTCGAGGTCCCTAAATCATTTGCCAACTGATGTTCTTCTGCGCTCTCTCTTGAGATTTTGATCATTTTGGACTTGGAAGAGATTCTAAGTAGACGAAGGTGGCACCCCGTCCGGATTAGGGCCATCCAGCTGAGCAAGATCCTCACATTGGAGCCAAAGGTGTGAGCTTTGGGATTGCCTAGATTTGTGGAGAATGATCTGCTGCATAGATTCAATCCCTACATTGGTTAGTCTGTCTACAACTTTGTTTGCACTTCACCAAATGTGTGAAGGGGTTAGAGTTAGAGAGGGTCTGAGAAGAGCCTAGAAGCTATAAAGAGGGCCAAGGAGGTGCCAGCTGGGAGTGATTTTCCCTAGATCTCTGCCATTCAGGATTTTTGTTTCCAAGTCTATTATGATTTTGGAGTCTCCTTCAATGACCAGACATGTGAGGTTTTGATCTAGTGCCATTTTCACTCCTTTGATAAGACCCCAAAAATATTTTGAATTGTTGGTGTCGCATTTGAGATTTTCTGTGATGAGGCTTTGAATTTGGCCTAAGTTGTTTCTTATGACCGCTCCATAGCTCAAGTGTCCTGGATTTCCTTTTGATGCACCATCAAAGTTGACCTTATGGAAGCCTTGCGGGGGGAGGAGCCACTTAGAGGTACTGAGGGATTTTGAAAAAAGGGGGGGCTGTTGAGGAGGGGTGGAGTGTGCAAACAAGAAGCCCCAGGAGTTGAGGAGTGAGAGCCCAATTGGGTCAGTTGGGAAGTCTTCCTTGGTCCATGATTGCAGCTGAAGAGTTTTCTGGAGATGCAGGAGGATTATGTTCTAGAGGAGGGTGGGAGGAGATGGCCGGGAGTGAAAGATTATTTTGTTCCTCTCTTTCCATAGTTTCCAAACTATGAAGCCTGGTAAGAGTTGTCAGGTTCTATTCAAGATAAGACTTTTGAAGGAACCGGAGCCCCAGTCCCTGATTGTACTTATGATGTTGTTTTTAACTCATTTGGTTCTTCTAATGAATGGAGTGGCCTGGTTCTAGATGTTCTCACCGAGTGGACAACTATTTAGGAGGCTCTCCATAGTTTCTCCCAGGAGAAAGCAAAGATGGAAGATTGAGGGGCCGATGAAACCTCGTTTTTTAAGATTGTCCCAGGTTAAGATGTTGTTCTGAAGTAGAAGCCAGAGGAAAGTAGAGATTTTGGGCCAGAGTTTTGATTTCCATATTGTTGTCCAGATGCTATCTTTTTGAAGGTTATGGAATTTATCATGAAGAGTGCATCCCTCCTTGAGAGTGAAGCTTCCATGAGGTGTGTATCCCCATCTGAGAATGTCTTGGTCTGTGCTTTTCCGGATTCACCTTTGGGTTGTAGCTTCTTTCCAGTGCTACATGTCACAATCCATTGCCACTTGGAGTTCTTGATGAGTAGATTTCCATCTTCACCAGGGAGAGCTACTGGGGGTATCTGTCCACAAATCTGCCACTTTGAGAGAGGCCAGATCTTGAATGTGATTTTCGTAGGATTGTAGATTTTCTTCCAATTGTAGGGGTGGCATTTGCTTCCAGGAATCCGTCCAGAATAGGGAATTTTGGCCATTGCGAACTTCCCAAAAAGCATGTTCCTGTATGAGTGGTCGGTTTTTCCAGGCCACATTCCAGATGTTGGATCCTTGGATTTTCTCCTGCATTCTTATGAGTTGATTTTGATGCGTGTTTGGGTCATATTTTCATTTCCAGAGTTTTGCCCAGATCTCTGCTAGTGTTTTGAGCCATCTCCACCAAATTCTCGCTCCCATGGTGCTATTTAATTTTCCAGGGTCCCGAAGGCCCAGACCACCTAAAGATTTGGGCTTGCAGACTTTCTCCCATGTGACAAGGGCCCATTTTTTGTTCGGGTTGTGACCATGCCATAGAAAGTTTCTTTGCAGATTCCTTATTTCCTTTATGACAGATTAGGGGGCAGCTGGGGCTGAGAAGAGGTAAGTTGGGATGGCTTGGAGGAATGACTTTAAGAGAACTAATCTGGCTGGAAGCTTGAGGGAGAGAAAGGTCCATTTGCTGAGATGGTTGGTGATGGAGAGTAGGAGGAAATCCCAGGAGATGTTTCTGGCTGTAGATTCAGAGAGATGGAGTAACAGGTAGCGAGAAGGTAGAGTGCAGACAGGGGTATTCAGAAGTTGAGAAAGGTGTTGTTGGATTGCCACAGGGGTATTAAAAAAGAAGAGCTGCGATTTGTCCAGATTAAAGGTGGTGTCGGAGGCTTCACTGAAATCGGAGAGGATGGAACTTAGTTTGATTCCTTCTTGCATGGTGGGGGTGTTCATTAGCAGTGTGTCATCGACAAATTGGTTGTGGTAGGTTGTCGGTTGTAACCCATGAAGAGCGATGCCTTGGAGGGATCCATTTTGAATTGAGGCCTTGATATAGCGTCCTAGTCCCTCAGCCATTCTGACAAAAAGGAAAGGGGAGAGAGGGTTGCCTTGCCTTATTCCTCCTGAGGGGGAGAAGGGTTGAGAGGGGACGTCATGGACGAGGATTGAGAAAAAGGTTGAGGAAATGAGGTTCATTATCCAAGAGATCCAATCCTTGTTGAAACCAAAAGTTGATAGGAGAGCTTTCATGTATTGTCATCTTAATTTGTCAAAATCTTTTGAAAGGTCAAGTTTTAGAAGCATACCAGGAGTGCGGGTGCTTTTGAGCGAGTGAATGATTTCATGGACAAGTATGACGCTGTCCATGATTTTCCTTTCTTCGACATATCCTGATTTCTCCTTGGAGATGATGAAGGGGAGAATTGGCTTGAATCTTAAAGCTATGAATTTGGAAATGATTTTGTAGATCACATTGCAAAGAGCTATGGGTATGAAGTTCTTAGGATTTGTGACCCTTTATTCTTTGGGAATTAGAGTGAGGAAAGTGGCATTTAGGGCTGGGAGAACTTTGCCTGAGCTGCGAGATTCCTCCACCAGTTGCCACACTTCCTCCCTTAACATAGGCTGGCAGGAGTGGAAGAAGTCTGTTGTGAAACCATCTTGACCTGGTGCCTTGCCTATGGGTAAATCCTGAATAGCCTGATCCACTTTTTCTTGCATTATTGGTGTCATGAGAGTCTCATTCTATTCTTGGGTGATTATAGTTGGGATATTTTGGGTCACCTGCTCTATTGCCGAGGTGCAGTCCACATTGTGTTCTAAGAGGATATCCTTGTAGAATTATGTCATCTCATGCGTTATTTCCTGATGAGTTAACATGGTGTTTTCTTGTGAGTCGTCCAACTTTGTGATGCGATTGATGAGGCGTTTGTGGATCATGGAATAGTGGAATAATTTGGTGTTTTTCTCTCCCTCATTGAGCCATTGAACCCATGATTTCTATCTCCACGGGATTTCTTTCGGCTTGTGTCTTTATTCTAGTTGCCTTTTGAGTTCATTCTCCTCTTGTTGTTGAGTCATTCTATATCCTGCATGAATGATTTGTCCCTGAAGGTTCTCTAGTTTTTGTTCCATCATTTTCCTTTCCTGGAAAATGTTCCTAAAGACTTCTTTATTCCATTTGCGCACCTATTGTTTGCAATATTTGAGTTTTTGCTGGAAGCAATACATTTTTGTACCTCTCTTTGTTTCTGCAGTGCTCCACCGATGATGGGCTAGCTCCTGAAAATCTGGATGGGAGAGCCAAAATTTATCAAATATGAAGGGTTTAAGCTTGGGGGTAGCAATAGTGTCAACCCAAAGCTGAACCGGCTAGTGGTCTGAGCCTGCCTTCGGGAGGATGTTGGAATCTACTAGGGGGCCTTCCAGAAGGAGAGTTTCCGAGATGAGGAAGCGATCAAGACTGCATGCTATTTGTTGGTGACCTAATCTTTTGTTGGTCTAGGTGTAGGTGCCATTGCCATTCTCAATATCTACTAGTCTGAGGTTTTCTATGAGTTCCTGGAATTTTGCATTGTCTTGCTCCACGCACTTTTTACCCCCTCATTTCTCCTCCAGTGTGAGAATCATGTTGAACTCGCCCCCTATTATCCATCACTTCCCTTCTACTAAATAACCTAAGTAAGTCAGGCTATGAAGAAATAGGTCTTTGTCTTGGTTGTTTTGCGATCCATAGGCATTTGTGACCATTCCTTCCTTGTCCAAGCCTATGGTTCTATAGTGCGTTGTGATGGTACTTGGAGTGGAAAATCCCTGATCAAGGATGACTGTAGCACGATTCCATAAGATGGCCATACCTCCTGAGGTCCCTTTTGAGTCCATTTGATAGGATTCACAGTTATGCCAACATCTTTTGATGATATCTTTTGCAGTTTTCCTTGCACATTTCATCTCTCATATCAAGAATATATCAAGGTCTTCCATTTTGATGTAGTTTCAGAGAATCGTTTGCTTGGATTTTCCATTTAGGCCTTTGATATTCTAGGTGAGGATTTTCATAGTTAACAATTTGGTGGGTGTGAGAAGGAGCTCTTTGAGAGCTTGTGAATCTGTCCCGAGTTGATCATATAGTTTCCCGCCTCCTTTATTAGCTAGTGAGCCAATTTTCTACCCCGTCGCTTGTTTTCTTTTTGGTGTCTTCTTGGATATAGGTTTGGGTCTATGCTAATTCCCAGCCTGGAGATGGCCCCTACCGATGAGTCCCGAAATACCTTGTGAACTTTCCTTAGTTTTCCCTCTGGTAAGGTATGGAGATCCTTCTTGTTGAGTTCTTCTTCTAGCCTATCTAGGTCGATTTATGCTAGGTCTTGCTCATCCATTTCCATGACTGTGTCTTCTTCTCTTTTTGGTTCTTTCCCAAAGGCTGGGTGAGTCTATGGATCTGCCTAACTTTTTGGGGTGTGAATCCCTAGAGATGGCTGATCTTCCTTGCGCTTTTTGTGTTCTTTCCCCGCATTCTTATTGGGGTTTTCCACCTGTTTTGCCTCTGGAAGGAGATTGAGGGCTTCAAATGAGTTGTTTTTCAGGTTCTTTTTGTCATTGCCAATTGTGGGCTTCTTCTGAGCTTGTTTCCTTTGATTTTGAACCTAGGTGAATCCTTCTTTTGGTTTCTCTTCAGCTTCCTTTTGGAGGGGGGCATTTAGAGGGCAGTCTCTGAAAAGGTGCCCGTGTTCATGTCATTTTCTGCATCTGAAAGGGATGTGTTCATTTTCTATGGTTTGGGCCCATTCCTTGTCTTGGTATTCTAGGGTAATTGAGCCTGGCAGATATTTGGAGATGTTCATGTAGACACAGATCCTTGCATAGGAGGTGTATTTTATCTTTTTGGTAGCTTCAGATGATTTGTCATAGTTACCTAAGGTGTTACCTAATCCCTTTAAAATTTCCTCTAACCAAAACTCTTGAGGTAGGGAATAGAGACAGATCCAAACCGGTGCATAGGCGAAGTTTTCCTTTTCTGGGCAGAAGCGATCTGTCCAAAAATGTAGGTAGAGACCAACAGAGTTGTAGAAATACGGTCCTCCTTTGAAGATCCGGTCCTTGTCCTCCAAGTTATAGAATATTACTGTAAAGAATCCTTTGGAGCTTAGTTGAAGCTCATAATCTCCCTTGGCATTCCACCACGCCTTGATCCAGCAAGCTAGGAAGGGGGAATTAGAATCTATAGTCCCTAGTTACATTACATTACATCATCCTTCATATGTTTTTCTCTCAAAACATGAGTTAAATCCATATAATATGATCTATTAATAAATGTACTCATTTAGTACCAATCACGAGCTTCCATCCATCATAGTAAAATGAGGACATGGGGTCCAAATACTACCTAGCCACCTCAATATTGAGTATGGTTGCTCCTTTGTTGCATGATCTATTTGTTCTCTTTAAATATTCCTATGCATTTCTTTTATTCCTTTATGTTCCTCTATATGGGCATATTGGACAATGTTGTGGTTCCATGTAGGTCCATAGTAGTTCTATTGATGCTCATGATTGTTGTTTTATTGAGTGGTCTGGTTGGTGATATACAATGACATTATCTATTCACAGGTATAAATTGTCTTACTTGCGGCTGGTAAATTAAGAAAGTAATTTGTGTGTAAACTATTGTTTCTTGGGAAACAACTACATATTAGTAACATCTGTCTTAATCATTCATTGGCTAACCTGATTTGTTAGCATGCATTATATTTACCATTTTAATGAATCACTGATTGTTTCCATTTTCTAATATATTTACTCATTTAATTACTCATTAATTGTTGATTATTTTTACTAATATATTTAGTATAGTTATAAATCACTTGGGGAGTAGTATAATCTCAATCCTTTATAAAAAAAAACTAAGTTAATAGTGGTATGTGTTAGTCCTAAGGTTTGCACCTGACTGATAAGGGCAGAGCTAGGCCACCTCAAGGGTTCGAATGAATGGTTTTTTATGAATTAAATTTGTTTGTTTGGATGGTAAGCTCATAGATGGTTTTCCGAGGACATAGATCTAGTTGGGTTGTTCAAAAACATCAACTACAAGGTTTTCCCTAGCTTGTGGCATGCATCCTGGTAAGAAAATAACAATATGAAGGTAAAACAAAGGAAATACTAACAAGCATATAGTGTGTGACTTGTTGTATGAAATTTTATACTTAAAATGATATTTTAGATCCAAAATATGTACCTAGACACAAATCCTCCAAACAGTCTGTATGACAATAAACTATTCACTGAAACAATAATTGAAATGCATGATAATGAACAGTTCATTGAGACAATAGCTAAAAGGAAAAGAAACAAAGCTTTACATACATTTCAATTTGCATCTAGATAAGATAAAAAGACAAATAAGATTTGAGAAAACACAATATATCACCAAAAATTATATTCACTAGGTGGAAAACTTAATAGTTTGATCCTTCAAAGCACAACCAAATCCTAATGCTTGATACCCCAAAAACTGAACCCTCTTTCATTCATACATTCCTCTGTTTATCCTCATCAAGAGAGGTTTCGATCATCTATCTAGGATATAAGTTCTAAATTTCAACTTTACATTACAACTAGATCCTATAGATACAAACTTCATTATTACTTCGTAATTACAACTTGAAAACATTTCCTTAAACTGAGTGGAGTTGAGTTCGAATGTAAATTCATGGGGATAACTCCCCATCAATTTGACCTCAACAAAAAACATTGATATTATCAAAAATAGCAATTTATTATAAGTGGTAGTAGTACCTCTAACTAAACCAAAAAAGACTCTATCAGTGCAATTGGAACTAATGTTGACAACTGAGGTGGAAGGGATGCATAACAAGAGTCTTCACAACTTGTAACTGGTAGTTGAATGTGCATGATTCCCATTCACACCAAAAACTAGAGATGAACCATGAAAAATGGTAGACTAAGTTGGCATAGGTCCCAAATTCCTTTACCTTTTGACAACAGTAGACATTTAGATAATCTCCTTCATGAACAAGTAAGTTTTCTAGTGCTTCTTTTGCCACTTCTGATATTTTTTTGTAGCTTTGTGTGTTGCAGCTCATGAGCCTATTTTTGTTGCTTTATATTTTGGATTTGCTGCCTCATGTCATCATATTTTTGCTTGAGAGCTTGCACCTGGTGGTTTTTGTCATCTATGTCCTTGTTAGCTTCAAATTTTGGCTTGATTTCTCCCTTTACTTTGTTGCCAACTTTGAGCCCATGCTCTTCCTCAGCAAGAGGTTTATTGAGGTCGATGGAAAGCTTGGATTTTCTTGGTCTCATTTCATATATGAGCCTTTTCTCGGGCCTTTTATCAGTGGTGTCTCTCACAAGTTCCTGCACCATTAACATTTTTCCTTTTATCTCTCGTTTGATATCTTGTGGAATCTGCTCAGGGACCTGTTATGTATTTGGACTTATGTCATCAGAATATTGATCAAGGTTTGGACCAATGTCCACCACATTTTTCTCTGATTCTAAATCAACAATGTATTCCTTTCTCACAAAAACATATTTGACACATGAGGTCTCCCCTTCATTGCATTTCTTTCTAGTCGTGTCCCCTTTCATCCCATTCAAGCTATGTATATCCATCTCCTCCATATTGGAAAATGTGGAGAGATATTCATCATTATCATGATCTTCAATCACTATGGGCCTTTGGTATTTTAAGGATGGATTAAAAAATGCCTTGTAATTCAACCTCAACTGGTTAGTGAGTCTGGTCTTTCTATTGGGTTTGTTTTGAATTCCAAGGACCTGGCTCCCCTTTCTCCTTTTTCTTGGTTTGGCCATAGGGGAATCTTGAATCCAAGTGTCTAACGACAAAAACTATGCTGCAAAAATATCAGGACTGGCATGTTTACTCCTCCTCTGCCTCGTTTTTCTCAACTTGGGAGTTTTTTCTTCCTACAAAGCTATGGGCACAGGCTTATCTTCAAAAATTTTAGGAGATGATTGACCTACTGGGTTGGCCTAACTTTCTTCCTTTCTAATATATTTTCAAATATATAACTTGACACTTTCCCTTTCCCTTTGCTTTGATGTAGAGGACCTTAATTTCCTTCAAGGAATTTCCTCCCTTGGTGGAGTGATTGATATTTCTTTCTCTGATTGGGTCCTCCCATTTTTTCGGTAAGTTTTTCTCCTTGGTTCGTTGGGTAGCTTTGGATACACTCTTAGGTTCAGAAGAAACCCTATTTTCCTAGCTAACCTCTTCCTTCTATTCTTCTGGTTGTTGATTAACTTCATGTTCTTACTATAACCCTAAAGACACTAGAAAATCCATCTAGGGCATTTCAAATTGGTTCATAGAAAATAAAAACAACATTTTAATGAACCCTTGGTGGTAGAGGCTCCTATGATATGATTCTAGGTAATTCTAGAGTCTCTTAGAAATTTTAGTTAGGCTCTTAAGCAAATAGAAAGGGAGGCTTAGTTCCTTGTCATCGTTTAAGTGCATAAGAAATATACTACGATAACAATGAACGATTGAGAATCTAACTTCTCCCATGATATATATTTGAATTGTAGACATAATACCTCTCCACCTTTCTTTAAGCCAAAGGATTGGGATACCCTGGATCCAATCAGGGTTTTGATGTTCTACCACCAGAAATTTATTGTAGACTTCAGCCGACAATTTTCCTTTTTTAAACCATCTCTCACCACTGATAGGGAGAGTCCATGCCCCAACAATGAAGTGATCTATAATGTGAATGGTTGTGTTCCCGATTTGAGTCTAGAACCCATTTCATTTATACATGAAGATTAGGGAAACTCATGTGTGATTTCCATTGAAGGCACATATGAAGTCAAACCATTATCCTATGATAAGATATCTCTATTTTTTGTTATAGCTTCGAATAGTTCGAGCCATGTTGGCTCTATTCTATTCAATTTCCAATGTTCTCGAGGTAACACCATTGTTCTATAGCTACTTATACTGAGAATTGTGGTCGCGGGTATGTGTTATTTTGGGTTCATAAAAGGCGAGAAATCATAATTGCACCAAACCCTACAATGATAATTTCTCGAGGCCTAAACATGCACGATATTAACATAAAATTGCAATGATAGTTTCACATGGCAAGAAATGCACACTATCTCGAGTGTATAGGAATATTTCATCACATGTTGGGCACCAACGCACTGTTATTTGAACTTTTAAATATTTTTTAGAACATTAAAACTCATAAAATAATGTCTATTTGTTGTTTGCAAGAATGGGGGCATTCTTGCAATCAATAACTTTTTGCATCAATAGGCCTAAGTTATCATTTTTGTAATTCAGTAGGGACATAACCATGGTGATGTGAATTATTTGATTCAACTCATGACTTGACTTGACCTTATAAAGAGAAAGGAATTGATAAAAAGAAAATAGGAAGATAAAAAACAAATTGAAATGACTCAACACACCATGAAGAAAAATTAAGTAGAAGTTAGGTTGATAGATGGATGGGATGATTGGAGGAATAAAAGGAAGAAGTACATACCTAAGATTTAACATTGGATCCAACTGGGGGTAGCACTTCCCTATGAGGTTCTAAGAACAACAGACAGTGTGCCTTAATTCTGTATCATCGCCCCTGCCACTAGTCACTTTACTCCCTTTACCAGCCTTGTTACCTGTCTTATTTCAACTGAAAACCAAATATACAACTATACCCCAGTGCCTTTATTGGGATATGGAGTCTTTTATTCAAAATATACTAATGAATCAAATTGGAAATCAAAACAACTATGTACAGAATGAACCACCTCAGGTTCATCAGGCAAAGTAATGCTTTAGGAAGTGCCCATTGGTCGGGCTTCCAAAGACCTTAGTGTCAGCCATATTTTTCAATATAAAGGTATTGTTATCCAGAACCTTGGCCAATTTGAAAGGGCCAAACCAAATATTATATAACTTACCATACTTGGGTTTGTCCTCCCTCCTGGCATCCCACCTTAGAACCAGATTACCGGCTTGAAAAGTATCTTTTTTGGTTTTCATATCAAAGGATGCCTTGACCTTGCTCTAGTAAGCCTAAATATTTCATTTAATGCTTCTCTCCTTTGTTGAACTTCAATAATCTAAAAAATCCTCCTCTAGATGTCATTAGGCTCCTCCACTTCCTCCTCCAAAAATTTCAACACTGGTAGAATGAGTTGTGTTGGAAAAACAACATCCACCCCATAGACTAGATGAAATGGAGAGGTGTCGAGTGGCTTCTTGGTGTTGATCATGTCAAACCATAAGGCATACTTTAGTTTTGAATACCATGATTTTTTTATTTCCATCCCGCAATTTCTGGATGATCCCGATGAGGGTTTTATTTGATGACTCTGCCAACCCATTCCCCTGTGGGTAATATGGTGTAGGGTGTGTCAAGATAATGTTGTATTTCCCATAGAAATCAATCATGTACTTGGATTTGAATGCATGATCATTTTCTGTTACTTTTTTCCGGAGGCATCCAAACCTGGAAAATATGTTTTTCTCCAAAAAATTCATGATCACCTTGTCAGTAGTGTTTCTGGTAGTAACAACTTCAATCCACTTTGTGAAGTAGTCAGTGGCAGTAAGAATCCATGATCCATATTTAGGAGCGAAATGAAATGATTAACAAATTTAATACAATAAAAACATAGATATGAAGAACAACACATATATCCAATGAACAATATCTTCTATTGAATAAATGAAATAGGATAAAACTGTAAAACTGCAGAACTAAAACACTTGCTCGAATGGTGGTAGCTATATCTGAGAAGAGATGTGGCTGCTACGTGCATATGTCTGCATAGAATGATTACAGTGAGGCTCCAAAGGCCTTTTTTATATTACTCATGAATTCCAAAACCCTAGACATCCAAAAACCTAACCCTAGGAGGTGAAACACCAAAAGTCATGTGGGCCCCTATGGGTAAGTTGGTACCTCAAATTCTCAGGGTCATAACTTTTGCATATGACCTCCGTTTTAGGCATGTGATAGCCCATTGGAAAAGTCTTTCAGAGAAATACACATTACACCATCAAACTCTAACTCCACCTATAGTTTGATTGTAGCGAGCCAAAAAAACACTGTTTAGGGCTCCAAAAAATCCCTGGAAGTACATCAAGATGTGTTGACATGAAAACATACAAAATAATACAATTGGATTGGGTGAGAGGCCACCAGTATCCACCTAGAAGATGTGTAGGGCTTCAGACAACCCCAGAAGTGTAGAAACCATAATTCCAAAGACGTACAAAAGAACGTGTTGAACTAAAAATGGACAAGAGGATCTAGTTGGAATAGGTGGGTGGCAACCAATATCCACCTGGATAAATCCTCCCCCCGTAGGAAGAAATGGTATCCATTGTGTTGAGTTCCCCCATCAGGTGAGGAAAATTCTATTGGATTTGGCCCCGGGTGAGCCACTTGCCTTGGTGTAGGAGCTGCCCTGCCTTGACAACCTGATAAAGTTGGATTTGTTGCTGGAGAGTGCCCTTGACCTGTGTGTCCACTAACTTATTAGTGGATTCTTGTTCCATGAAGTCAGGGATGAGCTCAGTTGGTGTCAGTTTTTCTACGATCTCTGAGGTTTCCAATAATGGTGGAAAATATGGCTGAAGGAGGTTCATATTGAACACTAGGTGCAGGCTAAGGAAGGGTGGAGTGTTGAGCTCAAAATTATTTCTACCCACAACCTTGGTGATAGTGTAAGGCCCGTAGAAAAGTGGGTGGAGCTTCTCATGGGGCCCTATGAGACAATCCTTCTGCAAATGTAAATAGACTTTGTCTCCAACCTGAAACTGGTGTGGTACCTTGTGTTGATCATGGTGTTGCTTGTACTTAGCATTGGATTTCTGCAAAATCTACTGGACATGTCTTCCCATGTTCCCTCTTCTAAATATAATATCCTTAATCAATTGGATAATATCAAAGATGATGCTACTCTTTTGGACATAGTTTCCATCCCCGAACAACAAAAGCATCTCAAAAAATTTATCGAAAGTAAAATTTCTACCATAGCCAACATATTTGAAGAGTCAAAAGAAGAGGACTCAACTGTAAATAAAATAGGTGTAAATAGTTTTAGGAACCCTTTAAAAAATCCCTCTTTTTCTGTCTCTGTAAAAATTGTTGCCTAATTGATGGTGGGTCTGGTCCAAGTGTAATGTCAAAAATTATCAGGGAGGAGCTTGGCTTATCATGCACTAATGAAAATTATAGAAGCATGCTCTCTTATAACCATTTGAAATAATAAACTATAGGTGAAATCAAATATGTAATCTTAGTTCTATGTGCACATCCCGAGATAAGAACAACCCTCAACATCCAAGTAATTGATATACCAGTGAGTAACTATTCAATTATTTTAGGAAGAGACTGGAAAGCCTTAATGGGAAGATATATTTCACTTTATGGAACACATTTGTCCATACCTTAGAATGGAAAGAACAATATAATACTTAGGGAAGGAATAATTTCACCATATATAGAGAGCTTTCCCCAACCCAATGTAAATTATCTCGAAGAAGATTTGGGGGTGTACTCTATCTTTGTTGATGATGGTGACACTATGATTGAACCAATTTATTTTGACGATGGCATGTGGCACATTCATTTCGATGGCTCATGCTCAAACAAAGGTAATGGGGCCGACATCATTCTATATTCTCCTATAGGTAAAATCCACAATTTTTCTTATAGGTTAGAATTTTCTTGCACAAACAATGTCATTGAGTTTGAGGCTTTATTCTTAGGCATTGAAAATGCATATAAATTTGGTTGTGGTCACCTTACAGTTTTTGGTAATTCTGAACTTGTTGTGAACCTTGTGTGTAAGATTTATTTGTCAAGCAACAAGTTGCTTAAACGCTATACCCAAGCTGTTTGGATGTTCATTTCAAATTTGTTATCATTTAACATCACTCGTTTTAAGAGGTAACTTAATTCAATGGTTGATAGGTTAGTTGTGTTTGAAGCATCTCCTACTCGACAACTTTTACCTCAAAGACCTGATTTCACGTTCCAATCTCTATATCGTCCTCACATCCCTGATAACGTAGAATCATGGCAAGTTTTCCCGAATGATGAAGGATTTTTCGCTTTCATACAAAATGAACCATTTAAGCCTAAGGAAATCATATCTATGGAAGATGACAAATTCCCTAAAGGATTGACTCCTCTCAAAAGTTCATTTTCATTGAGTGAGGTAGGAAATAAATAAACTCATAAGGAAGAGGATTCAAAAAGGAAAGTGGGTGATACGATTTCCTGGAATATTGGGACACCCAAATCTCCAAAAATCATTAAACTAGGTGCCCAATGTTCTGATGAAGAAAAAATGAAATTCACTGAGCTACTCCATGAATTTCAAGATGTTTTTGCATGGTCATATGAGGATCTTCATGGTTTTGATCCTGCTCTCATACAACATGTTATTCCTATCAAGGAAGGGGTAAAACTAGTTAGGAAAAAAAAAATACCTATTAACCCTGCGCTTGAAGTTACCATTCAGAAAGAGTTGGAAAAGTTGTTAAAATATAGTATAATATTTCTAGTTAAGTATTTCAAGTGGGTTTCAAATATGGTCCTTGTTCGAAAGACTATTGGGCAGATCAGATTATGTGTCAATTTTCGCGCATTGAATAGAGTGAGTGTCATAGACCATTTTCCACTTCGTAATATGGAAATGATTTTACAATAGGTTGAAGGGTCACAAATGATGTCCTTACTTGATGGATTTTCTTGGTATAAACAAATCAAGGTGAAAAGGACTTATATGTATAAAACCACTTTTACTACACGCTGGGGCACATTTTCTTATGAGTGCATGCCTTTTGGCTTGTCTAATGCAGGTGCCACTTTTCAAATATCTATGCAAATATCTTTTGACTATTTGAGCAACAAAATTATCCAAGTTTATCTTGATTACTTGATTGTTTATTCAAAGAACCGGTTGGATCATTTTGGTCATCTTAGAAAAGTTCTCATGCGTTGCAGAAAATTTAGCATTTCTTTAAATCCTCCAAATGTATTTTTGGTCTCACGAATTGCAAGCTCCTCGGTCATATTGTTTCTGATTCATGAATAAGCATAGCCCCTAAAGGATTATTGCAATTCGAAACCTCTGTGCCCCCACCTCCAATAAAGAAGTTCAAGATTTCATGGGCATTATCCATTTTGTCTGTAGGTTTGTTCTTGATTTTGTTATCATGGTTAAACCAATTCATAATCTTCTGAAGAAAGACCATTCTTTTTCTTGGATAGATGATGTCAGAAATTCTTTCCTTAGGATTAAGAAAGAAAACGGTTCTGGTGAAACCATATTTTGAGAAATATTTTATCATATATAACAATGCAGTCGAGGAAGCAATTTCTACTATCCTCTTACCAAGTGATGACCAAAGAAATGAAAAACATGTATCTTACATGAGGCAGAGTTTAATAGATTATGAAATCAACTACTCTTATATTGAGAAACATGCCTTTTCTCTTTTTAAGGCTATAGAAAAATTTCACCACTTTATTTTAGGAAAACATACACAGGTAAGAGTCCCTTTGTCTACTGTCAAGTTTCTTCTCTCACAAACTTATCTTTTAGGAAAACTTGCACATTTTCTTGCCAAAATTCAGGAGCATGATTTGACGATCACGACTTCAAAGAAAATCAAGGTACAAGACCTAGCTCAGCATCCTGAACCAAATGAAGAACTTGTCGATCAAGATAATCCTCTTTCAACTCTATTTTATATCGAGAGTCAAAATATTTCTATATCCAAACATCCTTGGTATAAAAATATGGTGTATTATTTACAATATCAAAAGTGTTCAGATGAGTTGGATCCCCACCAGAGAAGGAGACTTCGCCTAGAAGCTTCCAAGTATATCATTTTAGGAGACTTTTTGTTTAGAAGGTATGTTGATGGTTTGTTACTTCGATATGTAAATGATGAAAAAGAACATAAATTGTTACATGAAATTCATGGACCATCAACTTCTATCACTCACATTGGTGGCCATTTTTTTTCTAAGGCTACTACTTTTAAAATCATAAGAAATGGTTACTATTGGATTACGATATTTTTCAATTCTTATAAATTCGCAAAATCTTGTGATAAGTTACAAAAATTCACTAGGAAAGAATGCCTTTATGCCATGTCTTTACAGCCTGTCCTCCCGGATTTCCCTTTTTCTAAAAGGGGACTAGACATTATTGGTCCTATCAATACTCTTTCATCCGCAAGGCATATCTTTATCTTAACAACCACCGATTACTTTACCAAGTGGACCGAGGTTGTCCCTCTTAGACACACACAAGATGAGTAGGTAATTTCTTTCTTAGAATATAATATCTTTTCCAGATTCGACATTCCATTAGATATCATTACAGACAATGACCCAACCTTCATTTATGCAAAAAATGATTCATTTTATGGCTAAGATAGGGGTCAAACATTTCACTTCATCTGCTTACTACCCTCAAGGAAATGGGCAATCAGAGTCCACTAATAAGAATCTGATTAGGATTGTAAAGAGGATCATAGAAGACAAACCTCTCTAGTGGCACATGCTTCTCACTTATGCTCTCTGGAAAATCTCACAACCATCAAAGAAAGCACAGGATTTACTCCGTTTCAGATTGTATATGGCCAAGAGGCTATTTTTCCTACTGAGATGGAGATTTCATCCTTACGACTGATGTTACAAATCAAAGAATTAAATTCTTCCAATGTTCCCCAAAGGATAAATGAATTGTTAGCCCTGGAAGAACAAAGAAATGTTTCCTTGGAGAACATAAAAAGAATGCAACAAACTGTGAAAAAGTATTTTAACAGATGAGAAAATGTTGTTGAATTCAATATTGATGACAAAGTCCTATTATGGGACTCAACACATGCTGAAAGAGGAAGACATTCTAAGTTCCAAAAACTATGGCTAGGTCCTTTCAAAATCGCTTTTATCCTAGGCACAAACTCATACCTCCTAAAGGATTTGGAAGAGTGATTGTTCTCTTGCAGTACCAATGGTTCCCACTTGAAACATTATGTGGAACCAACTTGATCGTTTAAACTCTTGCATAAAAATGATTGTTGTACATTGCCCTTTTTTTTTACAGTTCTCTTTTTAAGTTGGTTTGTTGAGTTTTCAATTTATGTTGTTTTTATTTTCATAATTATCATAAATAAAGTATGGATCAATAACAATGTCATTTTGTAAGTATTGTTGATCAATAAAAAAAAGGTATACACGATTGTCATGATGTCGTCCTTTCATACATCATTGATATTTCTTTTTTCTTTCAACATTATTGTAGGATAATTGATTTTTTCTTCTTCATTTTTCTTGATATCCCTTTCTCCCCTTGTTGGAAGCAGGCCAAATCAAAAGGAAAGGCTATTTTGGGAATAAATGCATGCATGAGGAAAGCAACAGTTGGAAGGAAGAGCATCACGCACGCATGCATGGAAGACCTAATGACGTTAGGGTTAGGGTTTTTGTAATACATTCTAATGGTTGATGAGCCAGAAAGATACCTAGGAGGTCTAGAAAGAGGGGAGTAGTTGTCTATAATGAAGAATTCTTAGGACAAGAGAGGAGGGATTTTTGAGGAAGGAGTCTTGTTTTGATAACTAGTTTTGTAATACTCTTTCATACGACCTAATATTGTAAGTTGTTGAGTTGTAGAAGGTTCAAGAGGGTATATCTCGAGGGTTACAGGATGAGGAGCCTGGTGTGATATAGTCTTCCTCATAATAGATCTCGACCCGACTGAGGATGAGTTGTGAAGCACGCGACATTGTAGTTTTGGAACTACCATAATAGAAGAGCTTGAGAGCCAGATCTTTGTGGACATAGCCTAGGGGGGTGAACCATGGTAAAACCTGTGTTATGTGATTGAATTATTGTGTCTCTTTTAATTTTTATGAGTAGATGTTAGTATGATGAATGAATGAGATAATGAGTTTGATTACATCGCATGCATAATTGGGAATGACTGTATACTTCTTTAATAACTAGTTAGAACTCTCAACATGCATACTTCACATATCTCCATTCAGTCCTAGACTGAAAACACCTGAGTATTGCAGTCACCCATTAAGACTATCTCAGGTGAGACTACGCAGTGTACTCTGTGCACTGCATTGCCTTCTGGTTTACTAGGAGGGCCAATAGTTTTAGAGGCTTTGCTAGAACCCTAGTAGACATGAACCTGGGTCAATCATGTTAAAGGTATAACTCAGAGGAATCAACCCAACACCCCTCCATCATGATATCCAAAGAGACTATTCAAAACATTCTCCTTGAAACTTTAAGAAGCATTATACATTACATATTATTTGAATTTTATGCATACAGGACCAAACCCCCCTCATATGTACCACTTTCCATAAGATATTCCCAAAGTCCCATCTCATTATTTCCCTTAAACCATATTTTTCCCCTTGTTGGATAACTATTCGTTTTAGTAGTTTTTTCTATCATCTACTTCTATCATTCTGCAAAACCAGACATTCTGAGTTCTAAATATGTTAGAAACAGATTTCCTTGTGGAGTCGCCAGTTTGTTGATGCCCAAAAGCGAAACGTGGGTACTTGCATGAAAATTGGTTTCAATGCCCTATTATTTATATATAATTAATAATATACTAGATAGGTGGGACCCCATATGTGAATAACGATGAAGGATACCTCATTTGTTTATGTGCTCATGTCTATTTTGCAAAAATTACTCTACAGTTTTAAAAAATTTGAAACCGCTTTCCTATAAAAATGGGTAAATGATAGGTTTATTGGTGATTTAATTCAATGGGAAAAGGTGTTTTTTTAATGACCATATTGGTTTATTCTACTGCACGTATATTTTGAATGGTTGATTTAAACTCCAAGAATGAAGTTGTAAATGGTTATGACATATTGCACTTATGATTTCTTGTTAAGTATCATGCACCATTCTTAAGGTTATAAGGGTGCAAATGCTTCCCTAGAAAAAATTGGGGACATACAACATACTTTTTGCTAAGTGTTGAGTGCGCACATTAGGATTGAAAAATTTATGGAAGGTGGCATATCTGACTTTGTATTGATTTTTTTATGGTATCTATATTGGATTATGCACGGGAAGTGTTGGTGCATTCGTAATGGTGCATTCGTAATGGGATATGGTTGATGAAATTAATGTAAGATACGACATGCAATTACTTCACATTTCTCTAACCCTACCTCGAGGTCTCCCCTCGCTTGGTTTGCATTTGGTTGATTTCTTGGTTGGTGTTGCCTCCGTTTTGCTGGGCCTTGGAAGAAATAATCATGTTTTTGGTTTTCCCTGGCATTCTACATATATGTATGAAATCTCTTACTACTCCATCCATGAAATATAGCTCTCCTTAGAATTAAATCATAATGTTGGATCTTTCATTTTCTTACAGACTATGTTTTTCCGAAGTTTAATGCATGTGGGTATCAACTGTGTAATGGAATTTAAAGAGGTGTTTCTCCCTGTTAGTATTCAAGTGTTTCAAATTGATGATAGTGTTCAAACACTTTTTGGTTCGGATTATGTGATTGCTTTATGTCCAAAATGGATACTGCTATATGCTATAGCTGTTGGAAAATTTTGTAGCAAAGGTTGTTCGGGTTTAACTCATCTATGGTCATTTAAATTCAAGGGTTTTTTTTCTCTGTGATATAAAATAATCATTGTTTTCCTAATGCCATTAATAGTCTTGGAAGAGTTGTAGCTCCTGTCTGTCAATTGTTTGTATATGCATGGATATATTTGACTTACGACCACCATGAGAGGTCTGTGGAAGAAGTATGTGGGAAGTCTTTGTTAGAGATGGTTAAATGTTTTTTTTTTGGTTACAAAACTTTTGTGAAGGTTCCACCTTTATGTTTTCCTAGACCTCGGTTCTTCTATTAAAGAATGGAAATTACGAGTTTCGAACTATAGTCTTGATGAATGTTGTGGAAGATTTGTCATTCGTATTAAATCTTGGTTTGTTGGTAGATTATCCACATGGTTTTTGGTCGACTTTGAAAATTATATAATGATTTAAGGATCACCAGTTGCACATGGGTTTCAAACCCAGTTTGTTACACAATAAATATTGAAGGTGGTAATACCACACTTGTATGTTGAAGAGTTGTTGGCTTATGTTGTGCTCCATTGCGCTCTTGATATGCAATGTTTTTAGTTGTTGGAATTATTCTATTGCTAGTATATTATTAAAAAAACTTAAAGAATAAAAGAAATAAAGAGTGTATAATGGAAAGTCTTCGAGCCTTCCTGGAGTTTTGAAATATCAGTGTGTTGGATTTGACTTACTAAACAAAGAAAAGTTTTGATAATTATTTTATTGATGGCAATGTCATTTTTTTGGGTATCATTGCATGCAATAGAATAATAATCGTTTTTCCCTCTCATTATACCATTTTTCTCTCACTATATTCCCTTCATCCTCCCAAATACATTAAAACACTCCATGTTTTGTTACTATGAATTTAAAATTCTTTATGGAAAAAAAAGAATTAATATAAAATATAGTTAATGACTAGTGTTTGGAAGGTTGGATTTAGATACAGTGTTTGTTACTTCTGAAATTTCTTGAACAATATTTGTTTATCTTGCCCCATCCATTATACCATTTTTCACACATTATAAACCCCTCATATTCCCAATAGCCCTACCACTCCCTATTCAAGTGGCAATTGAAGATGAAATTTTAAGGTGTTAATGGACGGATTGCATGTGTTCTGTTGTGAATAATAGAGCCAAATTTTTTATTTTATTTATGTAGATTTTTATGCATGGATTTTTAAGAGTTTTTCATTAAATGTGGGAATATTTCTTCAGGATGAGATTCTTTAGCAGAGGCATTAACGACAGAGGAAATAGAGGCAGTGGAAATTGGTAGAGAGGTCATAGAAGGCCTCGATTTTCAATACATTTTTATGTTGATCCACAGGAATTAAATAAACTCTTTCAATCTAGTTTCTTCAACTTAGTTGTCCATGGGATCCTCCAACCCCAACCTGAAAGACCTCCCTTCCAAGAACATAAAAAAATTTCTGGTATCTTTGTCCCTCCTCATGTGTCAATGCAACTAGAACCGCCTACCAATGATGGTTGGCAAGAGATTTTCCCCCAGCCTGTTCTTCATCACCATGGTTGGCCTACTTCTTCTTTTCCATTACCCCCTACGCCACCACCAAAGAATCAAATTTCCCAAGTTGATCATGTTGTCTCACCCATGCAGTCATCTCATGCTAGTAAGAGGTTAAAAACCGATGTTCCAAAGCCTGTGTAGGATAAAGGAAAAGGAGTAGCCACTACCTCCAAATAATCCAAAGTGTCCTCTAAATCTGTGTCTTCACATCTTCATCTTAAGGATGAATGTTCTCACATTATCAATGCATTCCAAACTCAAGGTTCCAATCAGCCTAAGGCTACCACAGAAAGATCAAAATGGGACAACAGTGAGAAGATCCCAAATTCCCCTCACAGTAAATATGGTTTTTAATGATGAGTTATGTTATTTTCTATTGGGGACAATATTTTTACTTTTGCAATGTTTTGGACAACAAGCATATATTTAGGCAGTTTTTTTGGACAACATGGACATTGTGCTATTTTTGGATATGGTCATATTATGTTTTGTTGATATTTAAAATATTTGATCATAATTATGAGAATGAGAGTTACAAGGAGGGTATTTGAATCAAATGATTGAGTTTTATATTTCATGTTTTGTAATACCCCTATTTTCCCCAGCTTGTAATTAATCATTAATCATGATCACCATGATATGGCATGGGAACAATGTAAATGTATTATTTAGATTGCCAATGACTAACTCTGGGGGTAAATCCTTGAAGTACTGGTCATGTTATCACTAGAGGAAAGAATGAGGAAACTGTGGAGAGGGTTCATTAATTAAAATGACCCAAATTCCCTTTACTGAGATAATAAGCTTCATCATGATCCCAAGGAGAGGAATCGGTTAATGAAGGAAGTACTAGTGGTTGGATATTCAAGCACCCCCATGAATGGAAGCATGGTCTGACTGAATAAAGTCAGCTCGAAGTACTGCAGGGTCTGACAGACCAAGATAACCTAAGCTTCCTTCTGAAAGAAGGAACGAGCTAGGTCAAGAACCATCCTGGGAAAATATATACAGAGAATAGAGACAATGAGAAGACATGGAGGAAGAGACATGTGGGAGAGGCTCTGCAGAGAAGGAGAGACACCAGACCATAACACATGCATAGAGGGGAGTGTGTGACCCGGATATGCATAAGAAAAGAGGAAGGTTGTGATCTTGATGCTCGGGAAGCATCTGATAAACCTCGCAGGGATGTTCTGACAGAGAGAAGGTCTCTGAGAAATGGCATAGCTCCCTCATGATATCATGGCTCGACACAGGGATGGACAAAGTGCTAAGAGTGATTTCCTATGAGCCTGTGGTTGGTTGGAAAGGCACACACTCACAGTCAGTTTGTTGGCCACACTATGAAATAGATAAGTATTCTCATACCCTGTATATTTTAGATGTAACTTTAAAATAAAGTTGGATATCCTGTGAATGTTTTAGGGAAGTGCATGTTTCTTGATGGTCAGGATGTATTCCCTTATCTTTTTCTTGTTTGTGTATTTAAGCAAGTAAGGAACTATATGGCTTGTACACTTAAATTCTTGAGCCTTGTAGTGAAGTTTAAGAAAATGAACTGTGAGTTCATCAACCTTGGGCTTAGTTTCCTATATGTATGTCAACATTCCCATTTTTTTTGAGTCTCCTGGGATAAGGAGTTTGTTAAGCTTAGGAGAAAGAGAGAAAAGCGCACGCCAATGCCTAAGTCTTTCAAAAATGATGAAGCTTAGGAAGGATAGAGAGATTTAAGTCTCAAAAGGGAATATCCTTTTGTTTGGAAGATCAGCAGACGAGATCCGTTCAGGAGGATCCAAGGTCTGTCATGATCGTTGGATTTGGAGAAGGAGTGCAGGTGTTAACCCCTCGACTCCTTTAGTATTCATGAGTTCAGTGAATTTTGGTATTCGTCGTAAGGGAGATGGATCCCCCGAAGCCTTGGACCCCGAAGTTAATATGGGTCGTAGATTTGAGGATGCTCAAAAACTATTCCAACTATCAGATCTATGATATAGTTAGTCCAACGTTGACCATTTCAGGAGTTCAGAGGATTTTGGGTGTAGTATCGTAGAGGGATGTTCAACGTAGAATGTCGAATGTTGAACGTCGACGTTCAAAATAGAAAGACGAATGCCAAATGTCGATGTTCAACATAGAACGTTGAATGTTCAAGTGCCAAACGTCGAACATTGATCGCTGAATGGCTGAGGCCACGTGGAGAGATTTCAGGACTTTGGGAAGTTTGCGTGCATTAAGGAAAAAGGGGTTGATGTGGAACCACGATCAACATGCCACGTGTCACCTAGATTTGGGTGTTTCTGTAAGTTTTAAACCTGTGAAGTAAAGCAATTGTTATCGGACTAATCGGTAGGTGCGGACACTAACTGATCTCCCTAGATCCACCTAGATCTAGAACAAAACACACCAGAACATGATGCTTTCCTTAAGTTTTAAATATTAAATTTACTAACTAAAGAGAGATAGGTGACATACCGTTTAAATGTCGCTTCCTCTTGCCATCGCCATCCTAGCTCTATTCCAATGCTCATACAATGATGAAGGATCCATAATACACGTAATCTCTACACCAAGACCAACAAAGAAGGGTGAGTAACTTTGCTAGTCTCAATGTGACCTCGTGATTGACCCTTGTGTTAGAAGGGCTTCCCAGGACAGAACGAAGTAAGTGGATTTAACCGCTACCTAACTCAAGATACTATGTTTGTTTGCATCTTTGGAAATTTATCTTTCACACCTATTCCAAAGCCCTACAACTAATCTAATGTAGGTTTGCTACCAGAAAATATAAAAATGTCTAATCAATTTTTATAAGCGCTTTTATTTTATGGCTGTTGTTACTCAAAAGGAAAATGGCATGGACAATATGGTGTTTTAACCGACTTGAAAATTATGCAAAGATATGAAGATGCAATCTTTTCATTTCGATGAAAGCTATGCTACGAGAAGGAGAAAACATTTATCATTCCCATATGGACGATGTCCCAAAATATATTAAATTCATCAATATCAAGACTCTCAAGAAATGAGAAAAAGGTACTGAACACCAATGCACGATTCATGGCCCCCCATAATTATGAAAATTTTTCATAATTTAAGATCAAAAAATGCCAAGAATCATGCAATTTCGCTATTTCAAATGCAAGGATTCCCCCAATGTGGGCAGAATCGGGTTTACTCTCGAACGGGAGAGTAGGATCGACCGATGATGGGATCGAATTGACCACGAAGGAACTCTTCAGAGGAAGAGTGGGATTGACTGATGTTGGGATCGGATCAACCACTTTGGCACTCTTTGGATGAAGGGCGCGACTGACCGAGGAAGGGACTGAATCAGTCACTTTAGCACTTGTCAAAGGAGGAGTGAGATCGACCGATGACAGAACCAGATCGACCACTTGGGTTGCATTCTCCAAGGGGAGAATGGGGTCGACAGGTGGAAACAGATCGACCACTTGGGTGATACTCTCGAACGGGAGAGTGGGATCGACCAAGGATAGGACTGGATCGACTTCTTTAGTTTCACTCTCTGAGGGGAGAGTGGGATTAACCGAGGATGGTATCGGATCAACCACTTTGTCAACTAGTTCAACTAAGGACATGACTAGATTGATGACATGATCAACCGGATTGACTGACGGGGGAACCGAATTGATCATTCCATCAACTACAGGTCGGTTGAGAGAAATTTTGCGATAAGCAGCTGAAAGTTGAGGCTGTGAAACAGTCATGTCTTCCAGTAATTTCAAGGCTTCGTCCATACGAGAACAAAGGTGAGTGAGATGACTCCCTTGGCATAACATACATGGGAACTTGACTCTACTTTATTCTTCCCAACGGTATCTTGACTCTACTTTATTCTTCCCAACGGTATCTTGACTAGTTGATGGGGGGTCATCAACATGTTGTTTAGAGGTTGACGACGTGGACTGGAAAGGAGATGCAGACCATGCTTCTATTACCTTGGATAGACCAGGGAAATCCTTAAGAAGATGGTTACCCTTACAAAGCCTGCAAGGGTACTTGGGCTTATGGGTTGTTTGGGTGATCTTGACATCATCAACACTCCCAACACGATTAACAGTAACTGGTTGTTTTCCAACATGTGTGACAGTGGTTGGAAGTTTTGACGCTCGCTTATCTTTCTTCTTCTTCATCTTTCTTTTCTTCTTCTTCTTATTCACTGGGTTACTAGCTTCAAAACTTTCACCCAACGAAGAAGATGAAATGGAAGGCGACATTGCAAGCAAAGAAGGCGAAGAAGACCTTATTGGTGAAGAAGGTGAAGGATCAACATGAGGTTGATGCTCTTGGGGGGAAGTGCTTGTGACTGAAGCACTAACTGCATTCGATATTACCTAAGTGGAAAACAACCATACCGTTAATCTAATAGTGAGACCTGGAAGGCTCAAAGTAGCGATGTGAGGAGGACCGATGTTTCCATAGGAAGGAAAAACAAAAGGTTCCCCTGGAGCAGGGGTTCCTTCATTGGTCATTCCGAGAACTTACACCATTAAATAAATCCAACCTAGAGTCTGCTAGGGAAAACAAACAACACACACTAAAAATCTAGGAAGCAAGCAAACAAACAAAACCTTTTCACAATGAACACACTAGTTGGTGATGAAATCCAACATTGTTGGAACAATGTAAGAAGGGGTTGAGATAGAGCGGGTGGAAAAGTTACATTGACGACCTGCTTAACGGACTTACACCCTGGTGCAAGCTCCCACACATAATCATGGGTATACCCTCCAAGGAGCCCGAGTGAGTTTTGCCAACGTCGATTCCATGTACCGTGAAGACTTGCCCCTCCACAGTCACCTCGTGTAAAGAACCTAGAGAGATAGACCACTAAGGTTACCAATTACTACAGTGATGTATG
Source organism: Picea engelmannii (assembly GCA_009831015.1). Lineage (NCBI taxonomy): Eukaryota > Viridiplantae > Streptophyta > Pinopsida > Pinales > Pinaceae > Picea > Picea engelmannii. The sequence continues at coordinate 344,621 of ML796624.1, forward strand.
GGGAAACAATTGACAGTCTGATCCACGTGCAAGGGCAGGGTATCTAGCCCGAAATCAACTTGAAAGGCTTCCACTCATCATTGTGGGTATACCTCTCAAGCGACCCCCATAATACACGTAATCTCTACACCAAGACCAACAAAGCAGGGTGAGTAACTCTGCTAGTCTCAATGCGACCTCGCGATTGACCCTTGTGTTAGAAGGGCTTCCTAGGACAGAATGAAGTAAGTGGATTTAACCGCTCCCTAACTCAAGATACTATGTTTTTTTGCAGCTTTGGAAAGTTATCTTTCACACCTATTCCAAATCCCTACAACTAATCTAATGTAGGTTTGCTACCAGGAAATATAAAATGTCTAATCAATTTTTATAAGCGCTTTTATTTTATGGATGTTGTTACTCAAAAGGAAAATGGCATGGACAATATGGTGTTTTAACCAACTCGAAAATTATGCAAAGATATGAAGATGCAATCTTTTCATTTCGATGAAAGCTATGCTACGAGAAGGAGAAAGCATTTATCATTCCCATATGCACGATGTCCCAAAATATATTAAATTCATCAATATCAAGATTCTCAAGAAATGAGAAAAAGGTATTGAACACCAATGCACAATTCATGGCCTCCATAATTATGAAAAATTTTCATAATTTAAGATCAAAAAATGCCAAGAATCATGCAATTTCGCTACTTCAAATGCAAGGATTCCCCCAATCTAATATAAAGCAAGAAATTAAGTCTTTTTGTTTCAAAAATTTCACTAAAAGCAATAATGAACTTTCTTAAAACAAAGAAACCCAAACTAAAAGTTCTCTTTTAAAGCGAACTATTCAGAAGAAATCTGATCTTTCCCTAAACAATTCTAAAGAAAACACATGCTT
>ML796624.1:367421-383566 GCA_009831015.1 Picea engelmannii
TCTCACATTTATTACATCCAACTACCATAGTGGGCCTTTATTAATATAGTGGACCTAGTCCACCTTACATTGAATGACCACATTCCCATATATTAAATGACTTCCACTAATAGCACATAACTACATTCCCATTGGGTACCTCCGTAGGTACCCCATATTACCTCCCTAGGTATACCACAGATACCACATGTAAGTTTTAAACCTGTGAAGTAAAGCAATGCATATAGATTCTTAAGGAAAACAAAATTTAATCAATGGCTCATACACATAGTACACAGAGATTTATACCGGAAACCCTCAACCAGGGAAAACCTTTCTTATATTCATTATATCTAATTTCACCATTCACCATACAATATATACAATGTTTTTAGGTATTCTGTAGATACCAAAACCTTAATCCCTTAATCCGATATTAATTTAGAAAACCGCTAAAAATAGCAAAAACTACCCAAAAAACAAATTTGGGGCATTGTCCTGAACGTTGCGCATAATTAGGGGGGGGCATACCTGGCCTCGCCTAGGACCCCCCTAGGAAGTGCTCGACACACATGACACAAATAACACTACTAGAGGGATCGTCAAACACAATTGTCGAATCTGACGCTCCCACACACAAACATGTAAAGAATATAACACATATCCAACAGTTTCACAGACCATGTAGGTCCATTAACATGTGACATGTGTCACCCACTGAAGGGGCCATGTGTCCTCTCTACCTTGCCACATGTCATCTCTATAAATTACATGCTTCGTCCATGTGGTAGGAGGTATCGTAGTTTGGAGACTCGACACTCCAGAGGAAGTTGGATAAGAATAATTAAAGTGTGAAGGCTCTTGAAATTGTGAACATTAAAGTCCATATCAGTCATCCATTGTTAAGGAAACATGTCGCCATATCTTATAATCCAGAGACTAGACACTCCATAGGATTTGGGGGTGTGACACTTCCAAAACTCTCGAACGTCGAATCTCCAAAGTAACAAGATTTGTATATCGAGGGCTGTACATTGAGAGATCTTGACTGTGAGATCGGAGGAACATTAGAAGGTTGTGTTGGGGGTTGATGTGGCTCTCTAACGTCACCCAGGGTGACGTGGATACATGATTGAGGTTCCATGTGTCATTTGGATACATATGTTTTGTAGGCCCCTGTACCCATTCGAATGTGACATGTGTCACCCCCTGACGAGGGAACATGTCACCCTTGGCCCTCACTGCGTGTTAGTCCCGGGTATGTTTCTGCCTAGCCACGTGAATGAGCCCTATGGTGAAGTATCGAGACTTCAGAAATCCATAACTCCGCGACTCCGAAGGATTTGGAATAGTGTGGTGCAGAAAGGGTCGAAGGCCAGAGCCACGTGGAAAGCCCACGAGACTTCCGAATAAAAGTACTCCAAGAGATTTGGGTCATTAAACTATGTGCACCCAAAAGCATCGAACACTGAATTTTACCTTAGAGACGTGCGTTCCCAAAAATAAGGATCCACCGTCGATTAATGGTGGATGGATCTCGACCATAGACCTAGGAGTGTAGGGATATTTGGGATATCGGAGAATTTGAGGTGATATGAATGATTCAGATCCATGTAGGTGCTCTGTGGCCCATGAATATTAACCCCCGAAGAACTTTTGAAGGGCTTATCTTCCAATCCCGAGCTCGGATTCGAGCATGGTGAAAACCATTAGAAATATCTTGGTGAGAAGAATTTGATGGAGATAGCGGAACTAAGATTTGAGATGGATCAGGAAAACAAAATTTTGATGCCCCATTCCTTAAAAAGCCTTTTAATGTGTTGGGTGTGTTACAAATTGGTATCAGAGCATGGAAACAACACTTGGCCTGCTTGGGCTCATGCATGAGTCACATAAAAATATTGTTAGAAAAACTTTAAGGGAGAGAGCGTACTACCTTACCCTATCTAGCAAAGCATGATTTATACACAAGCCTGGATAAGCTAGAGAATAGTCAAAAGGCTAGGCTAACATAAGCCTGCTAAGAGTACCACTGTCATATGGAAGTTATCTGCACAAGTTCATTGAATCATGTAGATTAAAATTCAGTTGGGATTTTACCCAATGATATTGAATCATGCTAGTCTGTGGCAAAGGAAGCCTATCATTTCTTTGAGAAATGATAGCCGATCCTACAAGAGTGGGATTATGTTGATGGGCACTAATAGCAAGAATTGAATGTGAATGGATTGAAAGGATCAGTAGCAGTAATAATCACTGCTTTAATGAAGGATTAAACATGTATATGTGTATAATCCCTCATGATCAGAGGAATGAATCTGGTGACCATTTTTTGAAAATAGAGAGCATGTGCAGCTCTCGGGTTTCGAAGGGAACTGAGAAATGGATTTTGTTTCTGGGTATAGGAAACTCTGGGCAGGGTTTTTCTAATCAAGCTCATAAACAAAGCTACACAAATATAGAGTGATTCAGTGAGAAATCACAATAGCCTCCCTTGCTTGGTGGATAGGAAACTAGTCTACCAGAATTCTTGTGGAAGGAGGAGAGTGACCTCCTTCACCGACTATTGTTGAATAAGAGGAATTCTAGGTGTAATGGTTAAGACTGATTATAACCTAAATACACTCTAGAGCTCTAAAATAGAACACTTAGTAAGTAACATAATTCGAAATTGTATTTGGGATTTAAGGGAATAGTCCAAATGTTATTAGACATTAAAATTTAATATAAATAAGGTAAAATGGTTGATTAAATGTTGATCCTGAATGTGGTAAAGGAAGTGTTGGGGAAATTTTAGAATCCCATTGGGTCATATTGACATCCAGTGGTGGATGGTAGCCATATAGATATAGTTGGACCCTAGTGAAGTGAATCTAGAAAATGATTTCCTTGATCGGAAGGTCTGTTGATCAAGACCAATTGGAAGCTAGATTGGTTGTTTTATCACCTTGTGCATGGTTGTAATTCCTTAAAATATATTTATGAGTGGGAACTGTTTTCATGAAAGTTGAAAATGTTGCAGACTATTACCTTAATATGATAGGACTGTAAGGATTTATGAGAGACCAATGTAAGGTCTGATTAAGGAGGTGTCAAACACCTTTGGATTGACCAATGGGTCATGTTGAAATAGAGAGGTGGATGATAACCATATGGAAATAGCTTGGTATACTCAGATAGCTATAAGAAGGAGTTTAGGAAAATATTCCCTTATAGAAATATGGTGACCAAGAATGGTTTGAGGCATGAAAGAGAAGTTTGATCAGCTGTCTTGTTTCCTTGGGGAACTGTTGGAATTTCCTAGATAATATTTTCATGTTGTCGAGCTATCTTATAACACCAGAGGAAAGAATAATTTCTTGTTGGTTGATGTCATATGAAAAGAGGGACATAGTTATGATTATGTCTGTTAGACTAGCCATATGGATAACATGTGAATGACTACAAGCTCCCAAACCAAAGGGAAGCTAAGTGTTGAGTATCTCTATGGAATTTGTCCTGAGAATGGTAGTAAGATCCTTGGGAGAAGGATTTGGAAGTCTAGTTTGTCCATGTGCATGTATGACATGGAAAGGGTGCAAGCAATGAGATTGCATGATGTATGTTTGGGCTAGGTGTGTATAGGCTTGAGTGCATGGATTTAATGCATTGTGGACCTTCTTGATAGGAAGCCTGATATTAATACCAACTAGATATGAATGATATTAAATGTGCAAGTGATGCACATGTATGATGTAAGAATATATGTATACTAAAGGCACAATATGGATTCCTTGATGAGTGATATGTAAGGCAAGAGCTACACTTGCCAATATTGAATGAATACCATGGATGCATGGCTGACTCTATTATGAGGAATCATGAAAGATTGGTTTTGAATGATATCTTGAGGGGAATGTGTTCCATTCCCCTAGGAAAGGCTAGTATAATTAGATGAAAGAGTAAATGAACAACGATGATTTGTTTTCATGACAAAAGGTAACATGATTAAGCTTTTGAGGATTGCATGAGAACAATTGTGAACAATAATAAGTTAAATTATTTGTGCTTATCCATGTGGTTAAGTGCATCATGGATGTAAGTTAGAAAAACAAGGAATATGTGTGAACAAATAATCTGGATGCATAACAAAGATGCATGTTTATATTCTTTATGGAATATTTGGTAAACAGTCGAAGCTAGCTCAAGGTTGAGGCCATCACAAATAGAGAAGGATATGCAATAAGGAAGTTGCATGATGAAGGAGTTCCCTATGGAAGAATTGTGTGAAGACTCTGTCAGGAAAATGGAGTCACCACCTTAATGACTGATGAGAATTGAGTTGTGGGATACAAGCCTATTTATATAAGAATCCTAGATTACATTCTAAAACAAAATATATGAGTGGAAAACTAACCCACGAGTATAGATCATTCTGATAACTGAATGGTAATGTGTAGTGTGCACAGGGTCATGGTTCATTATGAACAAAATGTTTACTATTAAAGCATGTTGATGTATCCTAAGAGTTAGGGTGAGTCTAATTAATGTTTCTCAAGTAAAATGGCAGTAAGATCCCAACAAGGAGTAATTGCAAAAACAAAGAAAAGGAAAAAAGGAGGAACACCTTTTCCACCCTAAGAACTCTGAATTGCTTATAGAGTTGTAGGTATTATATGAGAAGTTATGAAGAACAAGTACAACTGGATAAAGGAGAACAAGTAAGTAAGTTTGAATGAATAAGATTGGTTGAAGCCATATTAAACAAAGGCAGTGAGGCCTTGGAAAATAACCTAGTTGGACTGAAGGTCCCAGGCCATGTAGATGGAGTGGGGAAAAGGGAAGAGCCTTAACTCCTTTCTTGTCATATATTATGTTTTTCCCTGGGATAAGAAAGATGATATGTTGATGAAAGTAAATGTTTTGACACCATAATGATGACATTTGTATCACTAAGGAAAAAATTTAGAATTGTTATGTTGCACTCATGAAAACATTAAGAATAATGTAATGAAGTGCATAAAGATATGCTAGGACATATCTGAAAATGTTTTATTGACTGAAATGCTTTGATACATGCATTTTTATTTTACCTAACAAGTAATATATATATATTTATGATGGATGACATGTTTAGAAAGGAATTGAAGTTGTTGATAAAGACAGTTGCCATGATGGATGACCTTAAGCAAAGGATAACTATGAGGAGGTTGTTAAAAGATTGTTGAGGGGACTTTAAAAGTCCACACAGAGAACCATTGATGAGGTAATATCTAAGAGGGTATTAGTAGCCAGAGCAGGTATAATAATGTTCATACCTATGTGGCATGAGGTATGAAGGGAATTGGTATGAATCCCTTCTGAAAATATTTCATTATCCTAATGATATGAAAATAATTTTGAATGGTTGTTGTATGCCATTGCTACCCAAGCAGGGTAATATTCAAGAAGGAAGAATTTGAACAATAGAGAGAGGAAGATTATGCCATTCAAGGATGAGTTATAATCCTTGCACAAAAATGCAGGAGTAAAGAGTACCATGGGTACAATGACCAATCTAGGTAGATTGGGAAATAAAGGTGCTCATAGTTATCATATTACATGGAATTGCTACGAGGAAATGCAGATTTGCATAAAGGGAAAACAACGGATTTTCCATTGAGTAAGGAGGGCCTTCCAATAATTTACTTACATTGTATAGGTGTTAATGAAAAGATAAAATTGGATGGCCATGAGTGTTGCAACCTGGTTACTAATGAAGGAAGAATGCTTGGGTGCATTCAAGAAAAACATTTAGTTTCATGTGTGTTGATTTGGGATCATGATCAACCTGTAGCAGGAAGCATAGTCATGTTGTAAGAGTGAACGAGAATGAATAAGAAATATGGTGAATAGGTTGGTTAAAATCCAACACACCATAGTAGAGTACTTGTCACCAAGTGTGGCAGCTTGAAAATCAATGCAAGGGTGCATTGGGTATGAATGCGGCCATGAATATTGACACATTGATTAAAGTCATTTAATATTTGAATTGCATTTGGAAAATTTAGTGTGTTGAAAGGATGCTTACATAAATAATAATACTTCCCTTTTTATTTGTACCCTTGAATAGATGAAAATGACTTGGACTATTAGTATGCATCATTTGAAAATAAAATGTGCATAAAAACTAACAATTTGCTTAACATGAGTAATGTTGAAGTTGCATGAGGAAAAAGGGGTATTGGATATGGAAGTGTTGTAAGCCCATAAGGAAGACCAATTTCCTATTGAAACTTCTATGGGAAGGAAAGTCCCATACTTGTGAATCTGGTTCCTGTGCGAAATAGATCTGAAAATAAATGGGGAATGTGGAAATCTGTGGGTATCAATTTTGCAAGAAAATTTTGAATTTGAAATTGATGATAATTTCTCATAATTTTGTATGCCTATGATACAGGTTAGATGAAAAAAATATACGTCTATGGAGGGAAAATGAAAGTTGTCAAGACAGAAAGAGTGAAAGATGTTATTGTTCAGACATGGAAACCCCATGGTAAGCCATGATCACCTAGAATATGTTGTGTTGTGGCAACACAAGCTGGAGGGATGCCTTAGAAAACCAAGTCTGAGGGACTCCTCGACTGTAAGGTTCAATGAAATCTTTGAAATTCTTCTTATGCAAGAAATCCCTGGCAAGGAAATATGGATCACTCAAGGAATTGTATAGCAGAGAAGGGGATGCCTGAGCCTGGGCCTGGAAGGTGAGTGACCGCAAGGAAGAGGAGACTTTGATAATTATTATAAAATATCGATTGGGATCATGCAAACAATGGGTATGTCCAGGAAAAACAGTGAGACAAGAAAAACAAGACATCCATGTGGATGCAAATCAATGAACTGAACAGATGCGTATTGTGCTAAGTTATAAAATTTTCTTGAATTTTATGCAACAGTAAAATGTTTAAACATGAAAGTTGTGATTAATATGTTTTTTGTCCAAGATTTGTGAAGACAGGTGATGAAGGCTAAGATTCTGAGAATGATTTGACCAGAAAGAGGGTCAAGACTTCTAAAGCAGCTAAATGTGAAAGGCATGACATGTGTTACTATAAAAGAACACCTAGGACAGTGTTCCCTTTTAAAGGGGAGGGGATTGTAATACTCATGTTCCCCCCCAGCTTGTAATTAATCATTAATCATGATCATCATGCTATGGCATGGGAACAATGTAAATGTATTATTTATATTTCCAATGACTGACTGTGGGGGTAAAGCATTGAAGTACTGACCATGATATCACTAGAGGAAAGAATGAGGAAACTGTGGAGAGGGCTCGTTAGTTCAAATGACCCAAATTCCCTTTGTTGAGATAATAAGTCTCATCCAGATCCCAAGGAGAGGAATCAGTTAATGAAGGAAGTACTAGTGGTTGGATAATCAAATACCCCCATGAATGGAAGCATGGTCTAACTAAAGAATGCCATCCTAAAGTACCCCAAGGTATGACAGACCAAGCTAACCCGAGTTTCCTTATAACAGAAGGAACATGATAGGTTGAGAACCATCTTGGGAAAATATATACAGAAAATAGAGACAAGGAGAAGACACGGAGGAAGAGGCATGTGGGAGAGGCTCTGCAGAGAACATGAGAGGCACCAGACTAGATCGCATGCACAGAGGAGAGTGCGCGACCCGGATATGCAAAAGAAGAGAGGAAATATGAGATCTTGATGTTGGGGAAGAATCTGATAAACCTCGTAGGGATGTTGTTACAGAGAGAAGGTCTCTAAGAAATGGAATAGTTCCCTAGTGATATCATGGCTCGGCACAGGGGTGTCTAGAGTGCTAAGAGTGAATTCCTTTGAGCCTATGGTTAGGTGGAAAGGCGCACACCCATAATCAATTCATTGGCTACAATATGAAATAGATGATTATTCTCATACTTTGTATATTTGAGTGTTAACTGTAAAATAAAGTTGGATATCCTGTGAATGTTTCATGGATGTGCATGTTGATTGATGGTTAGACTTTGTTCCCTTATCTTTTTCTTGATGGTGTATTTAAGAAAGTAAGGAACTATATGGTTTGTACATGTAAATTCTTTATCCCTGTAGTGGATCAAGCTTAAGCAAATGAATTGTGAGTTCGTCAAACTTAGAATTATTTTCCCATATATATGTCAGCGTTCCCATTTGTTTTGAGTATCTTCAGAGAAGGATTATGTTAAGCTCGGGAGAAAGACCACAAAGCGCACATCGGCGCCTAAGTCTTTCAGAATTGACGATGCTCAGGAAGGATAGCGAGATTTAAGTCTCGAAATGGAAGATCCTTTCATTTGGAAGATGAGTAGATGAGATCTGTTCGGGAGGATCCAAGGTCTATCATGACCGTTGGATTTGGAGAAGGAGCGCAGGTGTTAACCCCTTGACTCCTTTAGTCTTCGTGATTTCGACGAATTTTGGTATTTGTCATAAGGGAGACGGATCCCCCGAAGCCCCCGAGCCCGAAATTAATATGGTTCGTAGATATGAGGTTGGTCGGGAACTATTCCAACCATCAAATCTATGATATAGTCAATCCAACATTGACCATTTTGGGAGTTCGGAGGATCTAGGGTGTATTATTATAGAGGGACGTTCAAAGTAGAATGTTGAACACCGACATTCATTGTAGAACGTCAAACGTCAATGTTCAATGTAGAATGTCGAACGTCGAACATTGACGTTCAATGTAGAGCATCGAACGTCGAATGCTGACGTTCAATGTAGAACGTTGAACGTCGAATGTTCAAGTGCTAAACGTCGAACGCCGATCAAAAATGGGCGAGACCACATGGAGATATTTTGGTACTTTGGGGAGTATGCATGCATTAAGGAAAAAGGGGGTGATGTGGACCCACGATTAACGTGCCACGTGTCACCTAGATTTGGGTGTTTCACAGACCCTATAGGTCCATTAACACGTGACACATGTCACCCATTGAAGCCACGTCTCCTCTCTACCTTGCCATGTATCATCTCTGGAAATTACTTGTTTCATCCATGTGGCAGGAAGTCTCGTAGTCCAGAGACTCGACACTCCAGAGGAAGTTGGACGAGAATCATTAAAGTGTGAAGGCTCCCGAAATCGTGAACAACAAAGTCCATCTCAATCATCCATTGTTAAGGACATGTGTCACCAGATATTATAATCTAGAGACTAGACACTCTAGAGGATTTGGGGGGGTCACACTTCTAAAACACCCGAAAGACAAATATACGAAGTAATGGGAGTCGTAGATCGAGGGGTATACATGGACAGATCTTGACCGTGAGATCGGAGGAACATTAGAAGGTTTTGTTGGGGGTCGACGTGGATCGTTGATGTCACCTAGGGTGACGTGGACCCAAAATTGAGGTTCCACGTGTGACTTGGATACGAATGTTTTACAGACCCCTGGGCCTAGTAGAACGTTACATGTGTCACCCCTTGACAAGGGCACATGTCACCCCTAGACCTCATTGCATGTCAGTCCCTAGTATGTGTCTGTCTAGCCACAAGAATGAGCCCTATGGTGAAGTACCAGGACTTCAGAAGTCCATGACTACGTGACTCTAGAGGATTTGGAATAGTGTGGTGCAAAAAGGACGAAAGGTCACAACCACATGGCAAGCCCATGAGACTTCGGAATAAAAGTACTCCAGGAGATTTGGGTCGTTAAACTATGCGCACCCAAAAGCATCGAACATCAAATTTTACCTTAGATACGTGTTTTCCCAAGGATAATGATCCACCGTCAATTAATGGTGGATGGATCTCCGCCATATACCTAGGAGCATGGGGAGATTCAAGATATCGAAGAATTGGGGGTGATATGAATGAGTCAGATCCACGTAGGTGCCATGCGGCCCATGACTATTAACCCTCGAAGAAATTTGGAAGGGAATATCTCCCAACCTTGAGCTTGGATTTGAGCATGGTGACAACTGTTAGAAATCTTATGGCAAGCAGAATTCAATGGAGATAGCAGAACTAAGAATTGAGATGAATTAGGAAAACGAAATTTTGATGCCCCATTCCTTAAAACTCCTTTTAAGGGGTTGGGTGTGTTACATGTTTGATGATTATTAAAAGAAATAATTGGGAGTCACAAGGGGTCCCACCTATTTAGTTATTATTTAATTAAGACCCTTATCTATATATATTATTATTATTTGTCTCAACTAATTAGTTAAGCTAATAAGTCTTAACTAAAAAAAGGTAGTTGAACTAGCATAAATTATTGTGAAGGAATAGAAGCTCAATGAAAGGAAGAGACAAGGGGGAGAGAATAGAAGGATAACTACAACCATAAGGTTTTCTCTACACTAGTGAGATACTTTCAATTTTCATTCATTCTAAGTTTACTATAAGGCTTAACCCTCTTGATGACAACAAGCTCTTATCAAAGGCAGCAGGATTCAAAAACTGAATCACATATTTCAACAACTTGTTTTAAAGGTGTATGATTTATCTTTGGAAGTCTGTGTATTCTTGTTTGTTTATGAATTGAATTTCATGACTGATAAAGAATACCTTACAGAGTCAAGTGACAACATTTTGTGGCAAGTTGATCCAGATTTTTAGCTTCTATTTTCTTTTTGTTGTCAGAGTCTTTTTGTATGGTGCCCATCAAAGGCTTCTAAATCTGACTTTGGTCCCTACCCTCACAGGGGTTTGTAAAGAGAACTCAGTTTTGTATCTCAGAATGAAATAAATACAAAAATCATATTATTGTTTCAGTCTCACATATGTGTTTTAATGATCTGGTTCATTCTTTTGATTTTTATCTCCATGTACATACTTATGTAATTTCTGTACATGTTTATGTAACTTGTGTTTAAGTTTATTTCCTTTGCACAGTTGCATATAACATATAAAAAACATCCTTGATCCATTGTACTTAATACATGTGGATTAAGTGATTGTTTTAAGACTATAAACCCCGGGTGACATTCCCAACTATCTTGCCTTAGCCTGGCAAGATCTGAAAATTCTTGAGTAACGTTTCCCATACCTTTTCTTCAACATTGTGTATACTATGAAGGTCTTTCTTTCAATGATTCTCATGCATGCAATTATTGCTTTAATAATTAAAATTTAAAGAACTTTGAATACTCTTAACTACTTAAGCAAAATCTCAACACTATTATTACTATGGGCCTTCCCCCACCCCCCCAATTACCTCCCTAGATATACTAAAAGATAGTTTTATTGTTAAATGATGAAGAATCCCAAAATAGTTTTACTTTTGGGAGAAGAGTTCCAGATGAAAGAGGTGTATTCCAAATGTGAATCCAAAGAAAGGAAGCCTATACATATTTCATGATAGTGCTTGTGTAATGGTATGCAGGAACATTTTGAAGTGCAACAACCTAGCAAGGAAAAAAAAGAGGTCGAATTTTAATAATATGGTATTGTCGATGAGAAACAAAAGGGTGACACCAAAATGTAAAGGAAGGTAAGGTGCATCATATTTTGGAACCAGTGTATGAAGAATTTGAGCAGTACATCCACTTTATAATTAGTATGCATAGTGGAAGCATGGTGCAAGAGTAAATAATTTAGTGGATGCTATGATGAAGGTTCATTCACTACAAGAATGCCAATGGAGACATACAGTAGTGCATTATGTGCAAATTCACTTTAGAACAATACAATCATACTTCCATGAGAGTTATTCCATAAATAGAAGTGGAGTCCAAAATTGGACAAAGTCCATGAACAGTTGGAGATAGTGGAAAAATGTACCATAATGTGGATGTCAGGATAGTTGGAGTATATTGTAGCACTCAAGGAGTGATGATAACAATGAATGGGGATTTTTGATGCCAGGGATGATTTTAAGGATGGAAATTATTTTAAAATGTAGAAAACTTGGCGAATATTACTAATTCTGCATATGCTAACTATAAAATGTTTGGAAATACTTTTGTAAAAATATTCAAATTTCTAAGAATTTTCTACAGTTTGTATAAAAATTTGGCGATTTTGAAGGTAAAATAATTTTATCTTATAGAATTTAGGTGAATTATTTTTAGAATGACGAATATTTTTTTTGTGAAAAACCATGGAAAATTAGTCCATGATCAAAATTCAGCCCCTAAAATCATCCCTAGAACTTGATGCATGTAGAGAATTTCGAGTGCATTCTAAGGGTGTTGAGTCCATTCCCAATGTAGAATGGGATGACAAATCAAGAATAACAAAATAAAGATAATGATTTCCAAAAAGGAAATGTTAAGAAGGTACATGAGGAAGAAAACATTTTTATCCTTCACATTGTCTGCAAAAGAGATTAAATATGAAAATTAACCATCTAAATTGGAAGGGAATTAATCGTGATACCAAGAGATATTGGAAGTATAATTTTAGCTTACAATATGATGTATAGATTTGGTTCCTCCAAAGTATTCTCTATGAAGATGAAAAAGAGGATATAAGTGCAACATTATGGGGCGTGAGAATGTTGATTAATAAGTCAAGATTGAGGTCAAATTGACCAAATAAGAAGATAGTGGTTAGTAAAATTGTAAGATCAAATATCAAGCTAGAGTAATACAAGCTACAACACCACAACTGTTGAACATTTAGAAAACGTAATTTTAGGTAAGGTTGATCCAAAAAAGTAAGCATATGTTGAAGATTCAATGTCAATAAGATATATTAGCTGGAAATTTAAAGTGGTCAAGTGTGTCTTGGTTTGAAGATGCTCAAAAAAGTGAGCAATCATGAATAATGACTAGAGTGAGAGCACAAATGGATGAAAGAATCCAATGATATTTGAGGGTAAACAAATATAGCAAAGGGATATGGAAATGATAACAGAGGTTGATGGAATTTTTGTAGCAACAATTATGACATAGCCAATAGGACAATCACATATAGCACACGAAGTTGGAATAATTATGCACTTGAGATCATATTGAGAAGTGATGTAGAGTGCATATAGGAAAGTTAGAATGCATATGCACCAGTAGGCATGCTGAGAGTGAATTCTAGTGCATGTGGAAATGTTGGAGCATATATATAACATGTTTATAGGATAAGATTAATCTATTATTATAAATGAAATAATTTTTTTATTATAATTGAAAGTTGCTAATGATGGATTGCATATCCAGGAAATAGTTGATAGCATGGTTGAGGGTGTTGATGTTGCTACTACATATAATAGTCAACCATATGAAGAAAATATGAGAATGTTAAAATGGTGAATAAGATTTTGGTGAAGGGATCCTATGAGACTCTATAAGATACCAACTAATCAGCTAAAATCGATTAAATTATTGACAAACACGTAGGTATGATTTTGGTATGCTTATGATGCATAAATTTTGAAGGGAATTGAGGTAAGAGTTTCCTCAATCAAAATTCCATATTCGAATTGATGTGTATTATGAGCATCCCATTCCATTGGATGTGGTAAGGGAAGAATGCTTGAATATATAAAGGTTGTTTAATGATTTGAATGCAATGATATAAAAATTGATGGCATGCCATGTTATATTGGTCATGAGTTCATAACCAAGGTAGGTTAGGATATATAATCTTGTTATAGAATGTTATACATTGTTATAATCATGGTTTCTTTTATCACATATTTCTAGTTTATCTCACGTTGGGTATATCAAAAGTATATAGTGTGGGTACTAGTTGGATGCATAATTCAATTTTGCATCCAATGGGTTCCTAAACTTAAAATTTGAGTAAAACCTTAAGGATATAAGTTGAAAATATGATTAAAAAAAATATTTTTCTTCCTTTCCCTCCAAAAATATTTACCTTTATTGTTGACATCATCATCTTGAACCCTATTGGTTCCTTTAAAGTTGATTTCGATAATACATTTTGTTTAGGTCCAGTTTTTACCTCAAAATTCTCCTAATGATTGTGAAGTTGAGAATTCATGTAAATGATATAATTGTTGTATGAAAATAACTATAACATGTATGTTTCTTGGTGGTTGTTATAGGGAAAAATGAAAAACAAATACATGAGTTGAGTACCTGGAAAGAAGAAAAGCAAGGAATGGTGACTTCCAAAGGAAAAAGGAATGCAATACCGACTACAACTTGAAGGAAATGTTGTGCTCATGAACTGATACATTAGCTTGGTAAAGGTACAATGGACAAGATATAGTCCATACGAAGCCATATCAGAGCATGAGGATGCCATGGGGGTGTAGTGCCTGGAACTGTTTGTGGGTTTTGGAGGAAAAAGAAATGTATATTTGTATATAATGCACCGAGGATAGTGCAAAAATAAGGGGGAGGGAAATGTAATACCCCTAGTTTGACCCCTAGGTTGTAATTGTACATGTACACATGATATTTTAGGCTGGTGAGCCAATATGTTTTGGGTTGTAGTGCCTATGTATGTATGCATGTTTTCGGCTTGACTACATATGTGATATTAAACCAGAGATCCCATTTCTAACTAACCGGTAGAGGCCTAGATCATAATTCGATGGTATGCCTACAAATCTATTTCCTTGAAAAAATGTCTCGAGCTAAGGAAGTAAACAACGGAAGACATGTTCGTGATTTGATTTATATTGTTTATTTCCATATTCGAGAAAGAGATGTTTTGCTTCATTCTATAATTGACACATGTGTGAATGACAACTAATATCCACCTTGCTACGCAACATTAAATAATGCATGAGAGTGGGTATGCATCATTGGATTTCTCACACAGCATTCAATGCTACGTAGCAGAGTGCTTAATGTTTGTCTGTATCGACTTCAAATTGTTACAAATAAACGAAGATTTAGATAAACGAAACACCTAAATAAACTAACATTTTTGTTATGATTCTTATTCTTAATCCCCATATCATATGCACAACCATTAAACGAATAAGTGTATTCCTTTTTAAATGTGACAAATGGGAACTAACGTCATCTTCTCCACTTCCTTTGTTAAGATCCTTATTCTTAATCCGTGGACCACATGTAAAACCCATAATGAGACTTCAATAACCTAAACATCTCTTTAGT
This sequence comes from Picea engelmannii, assembly GCA_009831015.1. Lineage (NCBI taxonomy): Eukaryota > Viridiplantae > Streptophyta > Pinopsida > Pinales > Pinaceae > Picea > Picea engelmannii. Next base: position 382,382 of record ML796624.1, read on the forward strand.
AAGGCTTTGTTTTATTTTCACCTCAATAATTTCGTGCTCCTACCGGTATATTTATGTAAAGGAGTAAAGGAGATTGTTTTCGCATATAAAAAGGGGAAGGTATTCATTGTTTAACATGTTTCTTTTCTCATACATAAATTGTAGGACAATATTTTTCTTAATTAACTAACTAGGATGCTCGACATTATCACATGCTTGACATTGACTTAGGTGAAAGAACGTGAGTGGCAAGAATGGATTGTATGAAGTTAAAAACAGATGGAATATTTAAGATGGATTTATTGCTTTAGCCACTTTCATTTATGCTTGAATCCAATACTCCAATATGCCTCTTTTAGAGATGCTTTAATCTAATAATGCAATATGCCTCATTCCTGTATTGCGACATTTCTGCCAGCTTTGTTGAAAGTTATAGTATCTAAATAATTTTTGTTGAAAGTTATAGTAGATAAATAATTATTTTAGTTGAATTTGAATAATTTTAGTGTTGGTTTTTGGTGATGTTGAATTTATTTATGTTTTAAAAAATGTCATTTAAATTATAGCAAAAAATGGGAAAATGGGGATTTAGCAAGATTTCATGAGGTGGATTCAGGTGAAAAATATTCAATGAAGTAAAACATTTATACAACACAATTTTATTTTGTATATAGTATTTTCATACATTAATATATAAATATATTGTGGAAGTTGGACTAACAAAATACAATAGTAAAATAGTGAGTTTTAAGCACTGGATTCATCACAAATCCCGATCCTGGAATTTGCTTTACAGTTACTACATGGACCTTTTTGGGGGCTAATCCGTAGTTAGTAATAAGTTCTCAGGGCAATTCACAAAATCACGAGTGGTTTCAGTTAATTGTGAAAATTTGTTTTTAAAACAATAGCCTCAAGTCATAGAAAATATATCTAGTCTCACCAAGATCATATGAGCGTATTTAGTTTATTCAAATATAAATTATATTTATGTTGAAAGGGGTATACCTATTGACAATGGGTATATTTAATAGGTTTTTAGTTCTTAATACGTTTTTTATGAATGAGATTAAATATGCCTAAAATATTCTTAGTCGTCACAATAAATGAATGACTCTGATTTCATTCATTAACTTTCGAGTTGTTATAAAGACATCCGTTTATATGTTTACTTTTTTACATTTACTTAATCATATTTAAAAATTA
>ML796624.1:391853-409502 GCA_009831015.1 Picea engelmannii
ATATATATATATGGATACATATCATTGGGTCTTTTTATGTCTACATGTGTTTATGTTTTTTATGGTTGATGATGTCTAATATATATGTTGTGACCGATGTATGATGCTTATGTATATGTGATGATGTGTTGATGTGATAAATGCCAATCTAACACTAGGTTAGCCATATTATCTGCTATTTGATTAAATTGTCATGGAATATGTGTAAATGTAACTCAATCAAAGTTTTGAGATAAGAGTCTAACTTGCAGGTATTTGTGAAAGAGGCAAGGATCACAGACACGATATACATTGTTGAGTTGCAGGACGACAAGCTGGGAATCTAATAAAATGATAAGGTGACGAATGTGGTGTTGACTGGCCTCAGTGAGGATACCAATGATGGCGGCATATTCTTCTTGGTTGTTGGTGGTTGAGCCCAAACATATGCCGTTGGAGTGGAGCAGCTCATGTGAGGGGGTATAGAAGGCCCAAGTGGCCGAAGCGAGATTATGTGTCGAGTGGCCAGCCCCATTAGCATAACCGATGTAGTAGGCCGATGGAGGATGAATCTGTTAATAACACAGATGGTATATCAGACATGAGGAGTGGAGGCAAATAAGAACACTAAAAACTGTAAAAATGTGTACACAGTAAAATCCTAAGGTAGAATGGCTACGCTCAGGCGTAAAACTTCTTTAAGTACAACCCATTGACAGGTTCTTTGAGAGGATATCCTTCTGGAGAGGCCAGGATGTATGTGTCTTTAGTGAGGCAGTGCCAGACATTGTAGGTTCCATTCCATAATGATTCGAATTTCCCATGACCAAGAGTATCGTGGGCGATATCATAGGCTAGGACAAGATATCCTTCGTTAAATGAACGAAGGTTGACATGGCGGTCAAAGGTGGATTTGGACCTTTTTTTAGTTGTCTCGTTGTTCTGTAATGAAGATCGACAATCTTCATCCAACGACTCTAAGGTTAGAAAGTGTTGCTCCATTGGAGAAGTGTCAGATAATAGCTCGATGGAAGTGCGTAGCGTGGGAATTTCACACTCAATAGGGAGGGTGGCTTCAATCTAATGGATGAGGTGGAATGGTGTAAAACCAGTGGCAATTTTGATTGTCATGCGATAAGCCCATAATGTTGAAAACAATATATGATTCTAGTTGGTCTTATGTTTGTTGACGGTACGTTGTAGCATGGTTTTGAGGACTTTATTGACAACCTCAACCTGTCCATTGGACTGAGGGTAGTATGGGGAGGAAAACTCATGGGAGAAGCCTAATTTTGAGAAGAGTTATGTAAAGATCTCATTCTCGAAGTGTTTACCATGATCGTATACTAACTGTAGTGGGACTCCGAAATGGGTAATGGCGTGGTTGAAGAAACAACACGTTGTTGTGTCGATGGTATTGTTGAAAGTAGGCATGGCTTCGGCCCATTTGGTAAAGTAATCGACTACCACGATAATGTACTTGTGTCCATTACTGGATGGAGGATTGCAAGTCATGAATTTTATGCCCCATTTGCAGAAGGGGCCAGGGGTGATGGCTGGATGTAGAAGAGCGGGTGGCGCTTGTGCTTTGTTTGCATAGAGCTGGAATTTGTTGCATCTCTTGACAATGTGGATGCAGTCATGAAACAACATGGGCCAAAAGTATCCTTCTCGAATGATGTTTTGGGCAGTGGAAATACCTGAGAGGTGACCACCGCAAGTGTCGTTATGGAAGTCGTTCAAGAATCTGTCGGCTTCGTCGATGGTCAGACATCGGTGGAGGATGGTATCGACCCCACGTCGGTACAAGATGTCACCGATGAGGAGGTATCGAGGGGCCTAATGGTGAATGTGGCGATGATCATCTTGAGAGAGATGAGACCCAAAATTTTATGTTTGAAGGTATAAAATAAGGTCGACATATCAGGGGTCATCAGAGGGGATGAAGAAGAGGTGTTCATCGGGAAAATTCATATTGATGGGTTAATCTTTAGCGTCTGAGGGAAACATCATAATGAGTTCAGCGAGAATGAGAACTTTCTTTCTTTTGGGAGTTGAGAACTCTATGTCGTATTCCTGAAGGATGACGATCCATCAGGAAAATTTTCCATTAATCTGTTGTCGACTAAGCAAGTATTGCATGGGGTTGGAATATGCTACGACTTTGGTAGTTCGAAGTAGGATATAGTGACACAATTTCTGAACTACGAGGACAAGTGTGAGATAGAGTTTCTCATCATGATTGTATTTCAGGGGTGGTACTGAAATATTTTTACTAATGTAGTAAATGACATGTTCCTGCCCATCATCCCCAAGTTGGACAAGGACTCCTGCTACTGAGATGGTTGAGGTTGACAAGTATAGGATGTAGTCACAGTCATAGTTTGGAGGATTAATCAAAGGGGTGTTGGATAGGGCTACTTTAAAATCATCAAAAGCAGTTTGAGCATGTTCATCCCATCGAAATGGGATATCATGTTGCAGTAGGTGGAGGAAACCATGCACGCGAGTGGCGTAATATGGGACAAAGCGACGAAAACAGTTAGTTTTTCCTTGTAGGCTCTGCAGTTGGCGTAAATTATAGGTGGTATAATTTCTGTGATAGCTTGGACCTTGAGGGGGTCCCCCGTGATGCCATGTTGGGAGACAATGAACCCAAGAAGGCGTCCGACGGTGACGCAAAATACACACTTGAGGGGGTTCAAGTGGATATTATATTGGCACCATCATTGAAGAACAATGCGTAAGTCGTCTAAATGTTGAGTTCATTTCTTGGATCGAGCAGTGAGGTCATCCAAATAAGCGAGGTTGATGCGAGCAAGATCATGGAAAACATAAGTCATGGCCCATTGAAACATAGCACCTACAATTTTTAGTCCAAAATTCATGACACAGTAAGAAAAAGTACCCCATGGGGTAGTAAAATCAGTTTTATACTAATCTTCAGGATGGATTTGGATTTGATTATAGCCGGAGAACCCATCCATGAAGGAAAAAGCCTCGTGGTCGGCACAATCATCAATAATTTGGTCGATGAAATGGGTTGGAAAGTTGTCGTTGGGACAAGCATGGTTGAGATCATGAAAGTCAGTGCAGACGCGAATGGTGCCATGTTTTTTGTTAACAGGGATGGGGTTGGAAACCCATGAGGTATACACAATGGGGTAAATGAACCTAGTAGCACGTAACTTGTTGATTTAGGCTTTGATAGCCGCAACTTTAGATGGGTGAAGTGGGTGATGTTTTTGACGAACTAGGGTGGCATTTAGCCATGTGTCGATGCGATGTTCAATGATAGAAGGATCGAGGTCAGGCATCTCCATATATGACTAGGAAAAAATATCCTGGTATTCCTAAAAGAGAGCTTTGTAAGATGTGAGTTCCTCAGGGGAGCATGCGGCGCCAATGTTGATTTCTTCTACGATTCTCGGTTTGATGGAAATGTCGATTTTGATGGTGGGGGAGATATTGGCCATGTTTCCTTATTCAAACGCATATGGGGTAGGGATAGGGTTATTGAACCAGTCTATATGCCCTGAAGGAATAAAATACTTGGTTTTGATTGCGCATACGGAGGCTTGGCTAGGAGGGTTGAAGGCTTCCTGTGAGAGAAAAAATGCTCAGTGATGGAGTGCATTCCATGGGCAATCGGGGGTAGTGAGTTCCTCTAGGATATCTTCGTCGTAGTGAAAAATGAAATAATACAGAGGATCCATGGAGGTGAAACAGGCGATTGTCAAAGTGTGGGTGTCCTCAAGTGGCGAAGATGTAGAGGGGATATCGCAAAAAAAGTTCTATGGCATGCTTCACATAAACCAAATGTCCAGATACTATGGGTGATAGACTGTGGTAGGGGGCAGGATTTCCTGCGGGAAATGAACCAGAGAATTGGGAGGATTCGGGGGGATATCCTCAGACAGTCGACCTATGAACCATGGGGGGGTAGGAAGTGAATTAGGTTTAGGGGAGGTGATGTTGAAAGTCTCTAGAGAGGGCGAGACCAGTGGTGAGGTGGTCGTATGTGGTTGAATAGGGGTTGAATGACGACTTCGGTATGCAACAATCAAAGGACATTTGTATGTAAAGTGGCAAGTGAGTCACAGAGAGTGCAAGGACATCTCATCCATTTGGGGACTAAGGAAGAGACATAACGAATGTCAGTAATGTGATCATTAGGAAGGGGTGGAAGAGAGGGCTCTTGCTGAAAAATTTTGGCATACTGCAGCTAGCGTCTGGCGAAAATGAGGTAGAGTTGGGAAATGATGAGTGTAGTGGCCATATTCAGAACAGATGGCACAAGAGAATTTGGTTCGCATCCTTTTACCGCCTGTAGTGGAGAACGTTGTAGTAGTACTAGACGTGCTTGGTGAAATGGTGAGTGATGTGGTTGCTTGGGGGATTTGGATCAGATTGCGTAACTCGAGAAGAGAAGGACATCTATTAGTGGGGTGTCCCTCTCTTTCACATAGTCCACAAGGAGGTTGAACTCGGGGAGGAAGTGGATTTGTGGGATATTTCTTCTTCTGTATGCCCCCATTAGTGGTAGTGGTGCTAGCCGTTGGGGGTGAGGGTGGTGTGGCTGGAGTCTATACGAGAATCTTCATCGGGATTCCTTCTAGCTGAGGAGGGAGATATGGTTGATGAATCATTGTGGATGGGTGTAGATACCATATAGGGATGGCAAGGACCATGTTGGGAAGGGAAAGTGTCGTGACTACCTGAAATGATTGAACTCTAGGTTAGGGATAGAAGAAGGGAATTTGAGTAATGGCTTAATGGATTGTTTCCCAAATCGGGATTTTCCCCTGGGGGAGGGGGAAATTAGGGATAAGTGGTGTATTAGGGTTCTCAAGGAATTCCTGAGGTAATATTTCTTCAATTGGTGGGACATTGAGGTGTGGAGAGGCCTCAGTGGGAGGGGTGGTGTCTTCAGTGTTGGTCCCATTAGAAGATACGACACACACTTGTGTTGAAGGGTGTATGAGAGGTGGTGCTCCATGGTATGCCCCCAGCAAGGATGGGTCCTTGAAAATGTTGGGGCCCATGTCAATGAGTGAATAATCATATGAGTCAGTGCGAACAAGAGGCAAGACGTTATCAATGTTGGTGGAGTGGTTAGGCTCGTAATGTGTAATTTTGTCGATGGTACATAAGAGACTATTGAATTCATAGCGTACATGTAGCTATGTCCAAACAATATGTTGTAATTGAGTGGGGCGTCGATAAATTCAATGTCAATGAGGATGGTTTTACTGTCAAGTTCGACGGGGAAATTTTGGAAGAGCCCTTCAAGGGAGGATGGTCGACCATCATAGGCTGTCAAGGTGATGGTGGATGGTACTAGCTCAAGGGATCCAAGTTTTTTCCATATATTTTTAGACATGATGCATGTGGATGCACCTTCATCGATGATACACCGATGAATCGTGATGTTCCAAATTTTTACTGGTATCTTGAAAGATACTAGAGCGGGGAGGCGTGGTTCTTCGTTGTCTTGATCAAATGTGATGAGCCTAGTATCAGCTAGGTATATTACCCCCAAGGAGGAAAGTAAGGATTTCCTCTATGTTGGACAGGTTTGGAGGACCTCCAATACAGACATGGCTACAGGAGATAGTGTCAAGTCATCGACGAGACTGTAATTGTGTGTTTCTCTAGCCTAAGGGTTATTAACATTCTGTCATAATGGGATGTGAGGGATACGAATGGTAGATTTAGTATTAGGGTGTGGAATCATCAAGGGTTGTTCGGTTGTAACTAGAGCCTCTTCTGAGGTGATTGCAGTAGATTCAGGGGGCACGTTGTATTGATGACTACATGTTTTCAAAATAATTTATTCTTTGCTAATGAGGAGGATATTGCGATCTGTTGGGTTTCCAGGGTGGATGGGCCCTGGGTTTTGATACTGCCACATTTGTGGTGGGGAAGGATGTACTTCCTGTTGGTTATTCATCACTCCTTGGTGTGGAATATGGTTTTCCAACACGGTCAGAGTGGTTGTTGCAAGTAATGTTGTGGGGCCCGCTAAGGGGCAGGCGACGCTGAAGGATGTGGCATGTTAATGGATTCTTTCATCCATTTGAAGTTGGAAATTTTGGGGCAATGGTGAGTGTAATTTCCATACTCACCGCAAAGAGCGCAAGGGAAGTTCATCCTGAGATTGTTGTTGTTGTTGTTCCTCTCTTGGAATTTTTTGTTATTGTCCCCTTGGGGGTTATGGTTTCCCCCAGCAGGTTGGTTTTGTTGGGGCTTATGTCCACCTAGTCTCGGGTTATTATTGTTTCGGTTTTTTAATTTCTTCTTGCCATTATTAGACTAATGGAACGGATTGGTCGTATTCAACTGCTCAGAAGTATGAAGTTGTTGAATGGTAGAGGGTTGACCAAAGTTAATGTCCTCATGTGGTTTTCTGTGTGGAGGAGAAACTGGTTGTGGAGGACCAGGAAATGGGAAGTATGGATTGTTTTGTGGCAACGATCCGTAGGGAGCATAGGAAGGTGAATCGCTTTCACTAGTTCCCAGGTTATATGCTAAGGTAGAAGGGGAACCTGAACTTGGTTGAGAGGATAAGTGCATCATGGATGTCAGTGAGGGTCCATTCATGGGTGGGGGGGAGCGGCATGATATGGATGTTGGTAAGGGCGAGGAGGGTAATAAGATGGCCCTCCATAAGGTTGTAATATTGAGGTTCTCCATACATAGGTGGCGGTTGGTTGTACGGGTTGTAGTGTGTCATGGTAACAATCAATCCATCCACAACGTGAGACATTCCAGGTTTGTCCTGGCCAAATGGTACAAGTCTTAGTGCATCAGGTAATATTGTGTATAAGTAACTCGACTGAGAATAAATGAGGTTGAATTGTTGGGCCTTGTTGATGGCTTCCTCTTTGGATTGGGGGAAGGTGGATGATACATCTTTGGAAAGTATAGAGATGATTGATTTTAGAAACCAATCAAGACGTTGTTATTTGGTGGTTTCTTCTTTACATAAACTACCTTGTCGACGCCATTCATGGATGTGGTTGGCAATATGCATAGTTGAGGTTTGTTTGCACTCGGAGAGCAATTCTAAACCAATATCATGGAAAACTAGTAGTTGAAAAAAGGACATAAAAGCTTTGGCCAAGGATTCAAAAGTCACATTGGACCCTGATTTTTCGTCCACATACCATTTGGATAATGGACCAGTGAGTGTTCTTTGAAATAACCGTAAGCGAATGGAGTCATCCATGATGTTGTTTGAAGAGAACCATAAGTGGAAGTTCATAACATGGTTGGCAGGATCTTCCCCTGATTTTTCTTCAAATTTTTGAATATTTGAAGGTAGTTTGGTAGGCATATTGGGCCATGTGGGGTCATGTAAAATGGGATCATTCATTATTTTAGTAAAATTAGAAATGTTGAGAGACACAAAGTATGGCATGGGGGGATTTGGTGGAAGATTATTTCCACCCATTGTGTGAGTAGGTAGTGGACTTGACCCTTGGGAGTGATTTGAGGGGGTTGTACTTCTTCCTTGAGAGGAAGTTTGCCCGCTGCCTTTTTGTGAAGGAGAGCAAGTGGATGGATGCCCTTGGGAATTGGACCCAAGAAAAGTGTAACCAAGTAAAGTTGATCCCAAAATAGTGGCACTCATGGGGGTGTGAGATGGTTGATCCAATGAGTAGAATATGAGGGAGATTTTGCAAGCGTCTAGAACGATGGGGATTCTGTGGGTCCTCTATGATGTCCGACTAGCAAAGTGAATGTGTGAAAATGGTGATGAGCATAAAAAACGAACAAGAGACTTGTATAATTTGGACCTTCACAAGATAATATAACTCACAATTGCATGTAATCAAATGAGTATCATACACAAATCAACTGTAAATAAGCATACATGTGGGTAGGTGGATTTTGTCCACGTGGGGGAACAAATAAAAAAAATGCTCGTCCTAAAAGATGTATTGTCCTTCCTCTCAAATAGCGTTGGACCTCCCAAGAGCACTCAACAGTGGGGTCTGAAGCCATCAGAAGAGGAACTAGTGAAGGATGAAATAATCAGTTATAATGAGGGGTAGAGGGTTCATATCCCGAAAGAGATGGAGATATTTCTCAATAGCCACACAAAATCTGATCAAGGTGCAATTGCAGCCCACAATTGCCACCTGGGTAGATGTCCTAAATTTGGTCACTAGGTACCTTGTTCAAAGTGCAACATTTAGATTTTCGGCCTCAAAAATGAGCCACGATATGGATCCCTTCCAAGAGTTGGGTGACTCAAGGGGGGACGCACAGAACAACCAAACTTCAACCTTCAACACTTCACGGGTATCTCCCTACCTTATGGTGTAGGAACACTTGACTTGGAGGATTTTGAAATTTCCCTAATTGTCAACTTGTAATGTTTGAAAATCTGAGAACCAGATAATGGGGGGTTATTTGGATGCTTACCCCTGAGATCCTACCTAGACTAAGAAAATTCTTTTGGCACCTCCTGTGGAGGAAAAATTAGTGATTTTTTTAGAAACAATTTAGGTGTGGTGGGCTGAGAGATCAGGGGTGTGAACCAATCTTGTTTGAATTAAGTGGGTGTGGATAATTTCTCAAGAAATAGTGGGACGTTTTGGAATTCCTTTGGAGAAAACCTACTTTAACCTCCACAATTCAAGATGGAAATTATGTGAGTGAGGAGTGACTTTGTGTGTGAGCAAGTGAAAGAGTGTGCCAATTTTTAATAAGTTATGTGTGAATTTGCAACATGTGGACTTCATGTGGTCCTTACAAATATTTTTTACCTATCTTACTAAGTTTCAATGGTACAACCTTGCGGAATTTAAAAATCCCTAAAGAACTAGCATGTGGACATATGGGTCCTTACCAATCCTTTAAACTCCCTAACGTTGTTTACACTAAGAAGGCTTGAAAAACTATCCTAGATTGCAAGCATATGGGCATGTATGGGCCCGTTAATTTGATCTTTAAACTTCCCTAGTGATGTAAAGTAAGAAAGCAATTTCAAGAAACTGTCCTAAGTTTGCAACATGTGGGCATGTATGGGCCCTTACAACTTTAGGATGATTTAAAAAAGAAACTAAGAGGAGCCCTACGTGCTCTTTGTCCTCTCCTAAAGATTTTTTGTTTAAGGGAGATGAAATGTCCCCTTAACCACCTTTCTGAATCTCAAGATCACTCTATGGTGTGAGAGATGAGCATACTCAATTATCAAAGTTAATTTTTGGTCCCAATGTAAGTGTTTTTAGATGTGATAGCAATAATCTCAATTTAAATTTTACAAACCAAACAAGCCATCCATGTGGAAACCAAAGCAAAAGAGGAGAATATTTGGTTCTTTTTACCCCTAAGTGCCTATGTTTAGCTAGCCTTTCATATGGTAAAGGGGTCTAAGTGAAGTGCAATGGCATTACAATTTCATGAAAGCAAGAATTTGAAGGCTAGGGGCCCTCAAATCATCACAAAACCCATTACAACTTTGAAAGTATGGATATGTGTGTGGGTTACAATGCCAACAGGTGCATAGTAGGCGCACAATGCGCAAAATTCACAGAGAAAAGAATATTGTGGGGCGCACAATGCACTGAGTGTGTGTCTGTGGGATGAAATACCCACGCACTTTCTGATACGGGTCAGGGGAAAAAATTTGAGTGAAATTCTTCTCCTCCAACTCATAATTTGGATTTTGATAGGTAAGGTTGGGCCGGTTTTGGTACGTGCAAAAAAAATTGATTAAAATGAAGTGCTCTCTAAGCCCAAATAGGGTGGAATTTGATACCTTATCCCCAGTATGGTCGCCAATTTGTTGTGTCTGTTTCGTCACTTAGGTGAGAAATACAGTGGCACTTGCATGCCTAGTTGGGCCTGCTAGACAAGACAAAAGTTATCGAGTGGGTTAAACAAGCCAAATGCATGTGATAAACAAATAAACAAACTAAAACAACTATGGAAATAAAAACTAGAATGCATAAGAAACTTAGAACCATAAACAATCAACCAATGACCAAGATTATTCCACCAATGGATAACTGTATTAGTTAGAAAAACACCGTAGAGAAAAATGAGGACTTATGAGTACCCTCTTCCTCCTTGGGAGGGATCTTGAGTTCCCTAATGGAGATATCTTCTTACAATGGAAGAAAAATGGCAAATGATGAAGAAAATCAATGCCTATTCCCTCAAGAGGTGAGTAGAATGGCCTATTGCAATGATGCTTGAATACTCCAAGGAGAAAAGAGGATTGTCAAGGGAGGATTGAGGTAGCATAACAATACTATGAATATCTTGGTTTCTTAGTGCACCCATGGCTTCCATTTACAGCATTTCTTCAAGGAAAAATACAACTGGTTTTTGTTGTGAACAAGGGGCCCTTTAGGGAACACTTTGGTCTTTGACCAGCCCCCCATTCAGATTTCGCTCAGATATGGATGTCAAATAAAGTTGGGAGCTGGTCCATAAGTGGTTGGGGGACCGACAAGAACCATAAATGCGTCATTCACAAGAGTGTGTGGCTTTTCTCGTACACAGTCGTGCATTTGGTTCATTGTGTGCTCTAAGGGCTTTGTTGGCACGCGCTTCCTTTAGTGATTTTGTGCATGCCAATTTTTTCCCAATTGTATAGTTTTTTACTTTTGAAATGCATTTTAGTGCTGCAGGTGAACTAATTACTGTTGGAATTGTTGTATTTTTGTAACCATTTGCGTGCAATGTGGCAGACAAAATTTCAGTGATAACGAAAAAAACAAAAATCACTTTTTTTTAGAGTGCAACTCATAGAGGACTTCATTATTCAGGCCTAACAACTTGTCTCTTTAGTATTTAGCTCCAAAAATTCTCCATAATTCGCCCTTTGTTGTTGCTCCAACTCTAGTTCTCTTTTTCTCTATTCTCTGCTTATTGTTCATGAAAAAACATGCATATAAAAACTTCCCTCTTTGGCCATATGAATTTCCTTTTTCCCCAAGCCAATTGACTACTCACACTTCCCAATGCTGATTTTACTTCATCCCCATGCTCTCAATAACTATGGGATGTGACTTTTTACACCCACCCTCTTACATGAATTTAATGATTGGCTTTGGGAAAACTCAACAACAAAATAGAAGGTGTATACACAATGATAATAAAATTAAGGAAAGTGGGTTTGAATTTATACCCATATATAATTTCTCCCATGGACCCCTCTTAGGCACTCCCTTCTCTTGTGGAGAACTTAGCCCCCATCTTTGTCCATGTACCCTAGAAGTTGGCATCACATTTTATTTATTAAAAATTATAAATACAATTCACATATTACCTTGCTTGGCCATGTCCACATTCATATATACATTATGCATTAATTAAACTAGGGATTATAGTGGAGTTGTTACGACAACACTAGTGCATTTGGTGGACTTTGACGTACTGTTGGGATCAATTTCTCATGTTATTAACTAGGTGGTGTGATTCGTTAATGGAATGCACTGGTGTTGACCCAAGTGAATATCGGTGGCCACCCACCTCTTCCAACTGGATCACATACAACTTTTATATTGCCAATTACAATTTTTATCTTGGTAGTTTTTTTCTAGCTTTTCTGGTCCTAAAATTACGGGGTCGTTTTGAGGCCCTAAACAACGTTTTATGGGCCCATCGGGATATCGTGCACCTAAAATGAAGATCGTATGAAAAATTTACGAACTCGGGAAGTTGATGTACCAACTGACCCCATTGTGGCCCACATGACTTTTGGCGCTTCATCTCCTAGGGTTAGATTTTTGGATGTCTAGGGTTTTATGTTTACTTCTTGATGCTAAAAAGGCCTGGAAGACTCATTATAATGTTCTCAGATGAAGTGTATCTACCACATCTCTTCTTAGAGATTATCTACCACCATTCGAGTAATATTGTTTTCATTCTGCATTTTACAGTTTCAACAAATTTCTTATTTAATAGAAGTTAAGTTCCATTGTATCTTTGTTATTGCTCTTTGTATATCTATGTTAATTTTATAGATCTTTTTTTTATTTTCATTCCAGTCATAAATATGAATCAGTGGTATTAGAGTGGTATGCTCTTCATTTGTTTCTTTGTGCATGTCCCCAACGAGGTAAGTGTATAAGCAGTTGGGACTCAAACCAGTTGATCCTTTGCAAGATCATCCTCGTTGAACCTGACGGCCTCCCATGGGGGAAGAAAAGAGAGACAATACGACAGGAGATACCTTCAAACTATTTATTAATGAATCCCTCTCATGACAAAGGAAAAATATGATGGATAACATTACCCTAATTCTTTGACGACTGCCAACAGGTGATGCATCTACCTCAAGCGGAGGCATCTCCCCCTTCAAGGTACAGATCAATTTTGATATTTCTATATTTGAAGGTCAAATAGATGAGGATGTTGTAGACAAATGGTTAAACATTCTAGAAGGGTATTTTTTTGTCCACAAATTTTCCGATATAGAAAATATTACATTTGTGCTCCTCAAGGTCATCCCCCACGTCAAATATTGATGGGAGACTTTCTGTGAGCAAAAGGAAATAGAGGGGTCTACATTATTTGTAGTTGCACCCACTTGGGGTTCCTTCAAGGATGATATTAAGGAACAATACTACCCTGTTGGAAGTTATGGAGACTTATATACACACTGCAACAGGAAAGGGACCAAAAAGTGCCAGAGTTCACCAATGTCTTCCATACCTTGTGCACCAAGCTGGGTATCAAAGAATCTAAGCTAAATTTGGTACGCAAGTACTACGACGATATGCATAGATACATCCAAATAGAAATTTAGTTTTTGGGCATTTCATCCTTGGGTGCAACCTATCAATATGCTGTCAAAATCGAGCAGAGGCTTAAACAAAAGATGCCACAGTTTGGGTCTGCAAACCCCTCACAACAGAAGCAAGGAAAAGGTGGCCCCAACCCGCAGAACAAAGGGTAGAGAAAGAATGGATAGCCTCGAGACAACTAGTTCAAATAACAAACAAAGAAGGACAATGGAAGATAAATAAAGACACTAGGAAATGGTGTGAGTTCCATAAGATCCCCTGGAATAACAATGTTGAATGCCGCTCAAAGAAGTCATTGGTGGTCGAGGTGAAAGCTTTTGAATCATATGCAGGATTTGACTATGAGTCAGAACCAAAAAAAGGGAGACGGATCATTGATGCAAAACTAAGTGCCATCATTTCTACCACCACCAAGGTCCAGCCCAATGAACCTGATGAACCAGGAATATGAGCACCTTTTTCACTCATAAGTGTGGGTGAAGGGTACTCCACTACACTTCATCATTGTAGAGGTATCCAAAAGAACCCCATCTCAGCAGAGGTTGTCAAGCAATTAAATGGCTCCACCAAGATAATGATCTTCGCATTAGCCAATAGTGTCTCCTGGCCTACGGCATTAATCCCTTCAATGATGAGGTATTGTGTGATGTCACCCCCCTTGAAGTTTGTGATGTTACTTTAGGCCAACCTTATTTATGGAAACATCATGTTGTATAGGCCTTGTAGTTTTATTATTACTTTGGAAAGGAAATTATACAGGATACCCAAGGTAGTCTCATCTACATCCATTTCCTTGATCTCTTCCAAGCAATGCAGGAAGGTTATCTCTCAAACTAGGAATTTTGTCTTCTTCGTGATTCGCACTCAAAGTGTGTGGAAGGTTGCATCCACATCCATGGCCTCCATGACATGTCTCTCCATGCAACATAAGAAAGTGGATAAGGTCGTGGAAGAATACAAAGACATCTTCTCCTCACCCACTGGGGTACCTCTACACTGTCAGGTCAAGAACTCAATCGATCTGACCCCCGACACACCACTACCCAATGGGCCATTCTATCACCGCTCTCTGTTAGAAAATGAGGAAATCAAGAGAAAGATCCAAGAGTTTCTTGAAAAGGGTCACATCCTCCCAATATCATCACCTTGTGGAAGCCCAATCGTGCTTGTGCAGAAGAAATGCAGGTATTGGTGACTCTGCATTGATTATAGGGCCCTAAATAAGATCACAGTCAAGAACTGGTACCTGATTCCTCAAATTGGCGATCTCCTTGACCAGCTCAAGGGGGGAAAACACTTTAGTAAGATTGATTTTAAGTATGATTACCACCAAGTCCTAGTAGAGCAGACCGATGTATGGAATACTACCTTCAAGTCCAAAGATGGTATTTTTGAATGGATTCTCATGCCATTTGGCTTAAAAAATTCCCCATAAACTTTTATGAGGATGATGGACTATATCTTGCACCCTTTCACCAATTATTTTGTGGTGGTGTACTTGTATGACATCCTCATCTTCAGAAGAATTTTGTGGAACACTTGCAGCACATTCAGCAGGTTCTACACATTCTGCGAAAACACAAGCTATATGCAAATTTGGAAAAATTCTCATTCGGCATGAACAGGGTCTAGTACCTAGGATACATTGTTGATTAACATGGGGTACATGTCGATCCAGTCAATATCCAGGTCATCAATGACTGGCCAGCTCCAACCACACTCACTGAGCTTCAGATCTTCCTAGGCCTTGCCAATTTATATCGCAATTTAATTTTGGGATTCTCCCACATTGCATGGGCCCTTAGCCAAGTGACCAGATTCGGTGGCAAGGAAACTTTCATGTGGGGTTAATCGCAATAAAAATCATTCGATGATTTGAAGCAGTGCTTGTGCTCAGCCCCGATGCTCTCATTACCCGACATGATGCAGCCTTTTAAAATTGAGACAGATGCTTCAGACTATGTTGTGGGCGTAGTTCTCACTCAGCATGGAAATATCGTGGCATATCATAGTGAGATGCTATCAAATAATGTCTGAAATTACCCCACTTACAACAAATAAATGTACTCTATTGTACAATCCTGCCTCCAGTGGAGGCATTACATTCTCAGGAAGGAGAGAGTCATTCACACTGATCATAAGCCTCTGTAATTCATGTAGACACAGGGAAAATTGTAGAATGAACACCATCATAAGTGGTCCACATACTTGCAGAAATTCCATCTCAGCATCAAGTATAATATAGGGAGCACCAACCACGTCACTGACTGCCTCAGCCAACCTCCAGTTTCTGCACTAACCATGGTTCTACACTCCTACAAACATGAGACCTACGGATGGCCCCAACTCTATGAGCGAGATAATGAATTCTCCACTACCTACCATATGATGGAAACAAACACATTTTTCATTGATTTTCATCTGCAGGATGGGTTGTTGTGCCATTTGGGTCATCTATGTGTTCCATCAAGCGAGCGAGCGAAGCCGATTTGGGGATCTCACTACAATCAACTGACATGATAATTTGACATAGAAAAGAGAGTGATAGAGATTCTGATACAAATGGATATCAGTGGCCACCCATCTTTTCCAACTGGCTCAAAACCGTTTTCTGACAATTTTGGCAATTTACTATTTTTAGCAGTTTTAACTTCTGGGGCCATTTTGAGGGCCTAAATGAAGTTTTTTCGGGATCGATATTCTCAATGATAAATAAACGCATGATTGAGACCCCAAAATGAATCTCCTCGATGATACCTTTCCAACGAGCTATCACACGCCTAAAACGGAGATTGTATGCAAAAGTTACGACCCCAGGAAGTTGATGTACTAACTTACCCAAACGGGGCCCACATGACGTTTGGCGCTTCATCTCCTAGGGTTAGGTTTTTGGATGTCTAGGGTTTTGGGAATTATTGTTTATTGTAAAAATGCCTTCCAATCCTCATTGTAATCTTTTTATTGTGAATGCATGCAACCGTCACATCTCTTCTCAGAGATAAGCCGACACCATTCTAGCAAGACTATTTCCGCTACATTTTACAGTTTCAGCTTATTTCGCTATTGTATAGAAAACCATTTTTACTATATCTCTGTTATTTTTGTGTTAAGAACCTGTTGATAATCTGTATTCATTTTGTTTTTCTCCTAAAATCTGGATCAGTGGTATCAGAGCGGTCTTCTCCTTGTCGTCTTTATGCATGTCCCCAATGGGGTCGGAGTACAAAGAGTTGGGTCTAGAGCTTGTTTCTCTTGAGGATAGAATCTCTTGCATGCCCAATTGACCTCTCATGGAAGGAGAAAAGAAATATGACGGGACAGTATATCCTTTCAAACTGTTGATTGAGGAAGCCCTCACGCAACAGAGGAACGAGATGATGGATAGTTTCATGCAAATACTTCGGCAACTACCAACAGGCGATGCATCTTCTTCGAACGAAGGCACCGCCCCCTTCAAGGTACAAATAAACTTCGGTATTCCTATATTTGAAGGTCAGATAGACGCAGATGTTGTAGACAAGTGGTTGAATCTACTAGAAGGGTATTTTTCTGTCCATAACTTTTCAAATAGAGAAAATATTACTTTTGCGCTCCTCAAAGTCATTCCTTGTGTCAAAGATTGGTGAGAAACTTTTTGTGAGCAAAAGGAAATAGAGGAAACCTCATTATTTTCATTCACGGCCACCTGAGAATCCTTAAGGGATGTTATTAAGGAACAATACTACCCTGTCAGAATTTATGACGACCTGTATACCAAATGAACCACATTGTGGCAAGAAAGAGACCAAGCAGTGTCAGATTTCACAAATATCTTCCATACCTTGTGCAAAAAGTTGGGTATCAAAGATTCAGAGCGACATCTGGTGCTCAATTATCACGGTGCTCTGCATAGATACATCTAGACCGAAATGGAATTTCTGGACATCTCATCCTTGGGCACGACCTACCGATATGCCGTCAAAATCAAGCAGAAGCTCAAACAAAAGACGTGGCAATTTGGGCCTAGGAACCCCTCACAACAAAAGCCAGGAAAGGGCAGCCCCAACCCATAGAACAAAGGACAGAGAAAATATGGACAGTATCATGACAACCAGTCCAAGATGCAAGCAAATAAGGACACCGAAAAAACAAAGAAATATACCGGGAAGTGGTGCAAATTCCATAAGAGCCCTTGGCATAACACTGCTGACTACCACTCAAAGCAGTCGTTGGTGGCTGAAGTGAAAGCCTCTAAATCAGATGTAGATTTTGACTCTGACCCAGAACCAGAAATGGGAAGACGGATCATTGACGCGGAACCCAGTGCCACCGTTGCTACCAGCAAGCTCCATCCTGGTGAACCAGACAAACCAGAAGAAGGAGAGTGCCTCTTCCATTCAAAGATGTGGGTAAAAGGCACCCCACTGCACTTCATCATTGATAGCAGTAGACAAAAGAAACTCATCTCAGCAGAGGTCGTCCAGCGACTGGCCCTGCCAACAACGATGCACCCACAGCCCTACACCATCGGATGGCTCCGCCAAGGAAGCGATCTCTGCATCAGCTAATAGTGTCAACTTTCATACGGCATCAATCCATTCAAAGATGAGGTATTATGTGATGTTTCTCCTCTCGAAGTTTGTGATGTTCTTCTGGGCCAACCTTATTTATGGAAACGTCATGTTGTATATGAGTCTAGGCCTCGTAGTGTTATTATTACTTTGAACAGGAAATTGTACAAGATACCCAACGCAGTCCCACCTAGTGTTATTTCCTTGATCTTTGCTAAGAAATGCAGGAATGTCATCTCTCAGAAGAGGAAGTTTGTCTTCTTCATGATTCTCTCTCAAAATAAGTGAAATATCACAGCCACATCCAGGGTCTCTGCGGTCGACCTCTCCACATAGAAGAAGCAAGTTGT
>ML796625.1:0-71482 GCA_009831015.1 Picea engelmannii
TCACAAGTTTTGTTTTTACTGTAAAGTGAAATTCTAAATAAAAAAAATACTTTTATATGTCGAAAGTTGAATAACTTGTGAAAATACAGTTTTTTTTGTCATAAAACAAGCAAAAGTGTAACCCACCTTCATGATTTCACCCCTTGGTGAATATTACTAGTCATTAATATGCAAGATGTAAAATGTTGGAAGATATTTTTGTAAAAGTATTCAAAATTTTAAGGATTTTATGTTGTTTCTATGAAATTTTGGCGATTTTTAAAATAAAATAATTTTACCCTATATAATTTGGGCGAATCGATTTAAAAAAAAATTGAAATTGGTGAATATTTTTTAGGAAAAAGAATGAAAAAATAGCCAATGGGTGAAATTTATCCCCTAAAATTCTACTTTTTATTTTTTTTACACAAGAAAGAGGTTTATATATTAAGATAGCAGTGGTGTGACCACTATGAAGAGATCTACAAAATTTATCCCTGCATTTTGTGCATGGGCTTCGAGATTACATGTAGTACTACCCTGATATAAAGTCTCAGGATTCCCATAACTTCTGAGAGTCCAAAAAATGGTTGAACATAGGCTGAGAACCGGCTTACCATGTGGCTTCCTATAATTCAAAAGGAGGTTGTACTCCTTCTTACAAAGAAAAAATGAGAGAGTCAAAAAAGAGCTAGTTTCAGAAGTGAGGAAAGCCATAATTAAACCTTCTGGTATGGAATGGTGGAACTTGCTCTTGAAGATGTCTTCGCACTTGCATTTTTCCGGCGATTCAGTCCTGCGTCTTGGAGTTCCATATTTTCAATTCTTGCCTCAAATTAAACATTTTTGTTGTTAGTTTGTTGTGTTTTGTGATTGAGAGCTTTGACCGCTTCCTCCCTGAGCTGGATTAGGTCTTCTTCCACTATTTTGAACCTCCAACTACCTTCCCCATCTAGACGAAGAAGGAATCCTCTGTGTGCACTGAGTGTACATTTCATCTTGTGAATTTCAAGTTCGACGGAGGGGGAAGGATTGGGAGGGGAGGTTGAATTGGAACTGGACGCCATTGCGCAAGTAGGGGCAATGGAAACTAACTAGGCAGGGGACCAAGACAAATCATATGGGAATGAATGAGTAGGGAAAGGGGTTGAGAGAACCAACCAAGCGAGAGACCAAGAAGTATCAAAAGAGAAAGATAGGCAAGAGAAGGACACGACCTTCCAAATTTTAACAATGCTTTGTGATGCAGGAGCATCTCTCCACGTTAACCAGCCAGCCAGCCAGCCACGTCAAGCGCACACATTCAAATTTGAAGAGAGGCGTAGTCCTCATTTTGATTTTAGAATTGAATGTAATTAAATGTCTAGGCTGTTGAGCCATAGAGTCGTGCCTTTGTGCAGGCATAGAATAGATAGGCCTTTAATGTTTGTAAGGCTAAGATCTAGATCCGGATAGCGGACTAGATAGCCCATTCAATGTAATTGAATAGGGTAGGTAGATTGGAGGGAAGAGCTCGGAGAGCTTCCTCATGTAAAAAGATCGATTGTATCTCTTTGGTAGGGAGTGTGCGTGTGGAATTTGTGTGATGGTCTGTGAGTAGAAAGCAGAAGAGAAGGAGCTGAGACCTTGTTACAGGCTGTGCTCAGGAAGACCTTGTAAAAACATGCATTTTCCATTTAATATAGACAGAAGCAGTTTTTCCTGCATGTATTTCTGTGTTATGTGGATGTATGTGAGTGTTCTTCATATGATATGAATGTATGTTGTAGGTTTACATTTGCAGGAGTGTGTCTGATTTTAGGTGAAGATCTTTGAGGTTTCATGCCAGGAGGGTGTGACAGAGTACTGCGGTCTCTGAATACCAGTGCACTGAAGCACTTCTGAACTCTACGAGTTCAGAAAAAGACTTGTTGCAGCACAAGAAATGAAATCATCAACTCAGGAGAAAGACCCGTGAGGTTGCGCACACCTCAGCATGCAAGGCTGTGGGAGGAAACACAGTTGCAGATAGAAGCTCTGCGAAGTTCTGTGAAGATCTGCTAGATGGGCATCGAGCCAGTGCAAGGAATGCACAAAGATAGAACTCTATTGTGAGTTCAAGGAGAAACAAAATCACTGTGGATTTTGAGAGCTCTGCCAGGTGGGTATTGAGCGGGTGCATAGGTGCACAAGAGGATAGAACTGATGAACATTCTAGAGAAAGATACTAGGCGAGGTGGGCATTGAGACATTGTGTAGACAGGCACAGAAGACAAGAGAACTCTTTGAGTTCTGGAATTGGAAGGAAGAGTCCATTGAGGGAACATCACAGGGTTGTTGAACACCCTGAGGACTCAGCAATAAGTTGCCTGAGGCAAAGGATAACCAGGAGGGAAACCAAATACTCTCCATNAAGAAGGATTTATTTCCTTAGAGGATTGAGTGTTTGAGAAGCTCATGAGAGATAGCACATTGTGTGCGTCAAGACTCTGCAGAGGCGCATAAGTCAAAGAATCCCTTGGGGATTCAAGGATAAGCTCAGGAGGGGTAGTGCTTTCAGTGCATGGAGTTATAGCTGCAAGGAACGTAAAGGTCGAAGAACTCTTTGGAGAGTTCAAAGTTCTCCAAGATTAGGAGGAACAACGTCATGGAGAACACAGGCGAGGCTTAAAGCCGAGAGCTCGTAGAAGGAATAGAAGACAAAGTTTGAGGCCTTTGGGAACTTGGAATTCTTCCAAGTGCAGGAGAAAGTGTGCAAGCTCGGGAGGAGCAATATTGGTCGTTGGATAAGCCAAAGAGATGTAGACCATTGATTTCCCGTCCAGAGAGCGTGTAGGAGAAGAGATGATCTGAACTGTCAGACCTTGATCAAATCACCTGTCAACCATCAGATTTGATAGGAGTTGCATGAGGTTTAAGCTTCGTGAACGGGAGGGTGAAAATCCCGAAACAGGCATCGAGATATCGGGACTTCAGCCATCGGCATATCGGGAGTCTCGGAGACAAAAGATCGGGAATTTCTATGAGAAAAGTCTTGGGAATGATCTGGGCCGTCCGTTTGTGGAGACACGTGGCGGGGATCGAGCGACCCATCGGTATATAGACTACCGAGGTTTTGAATTGACAGAGAATTTCTGTCATCGGGGTGTCGAAAACTCTGAAATCGCGAGATTAGATCAGGACTTTCCATCATAGGAGGACGCATGGAGGAGATCAGACTATTCAGGAGATTTACCGAAAGGAAAGTTATTTATCGGCATTATGGGATTCGGGATATCAGGGATCCCATGGACAAGAAGTCCATACATTTCGGAAAGGCGAAGTTCGAAACCCCGATAGGAGATAAGGATGCAGTCTTGCGAGATAGTGGTCACATGGGCTAGGAGTTTAGCTAGGAGGGATAACACGTAAAGGTGCGTATCGACGAATTGGCTCATCGGAGATTGGGGATTCAAGAGGACAGGGAACTCTTGACATCGGGGATCACGAAACCCCAAAACCTGAAATTATCAATCGGGGAAAAGTCATAGGCGCGTGCAGAGGCCGTGACAGAGAAATAAGGACCCGTGGATCAGGATTTAAATAGTGATTCCACTAGGGAATCGGAAGATCTGCTTCGGATCATGAATTGATTGTACTATCCTGAGACGGATCTAGGCGATGGATTGTCATCAAGTGGTATCAGAGCGAGAACAATGTTTGTATATTTCAAGCAGAGGGAGAAGGTAAAGGAAGATAGAGTGTTGGAAACTCTGTAAGGATTTGTTTGCAGGATGGCAACAATCCATAAGCAAC
The DNA here is from genome assembly GCA_009831015.1 of Picea engelmannii. Lineage (NCBI taxonomy): Eukaryota > Viridiplantae > Streptophyta > Pinopsida > Pinales > Pinaceae > Picea > Picea engelmannii. The sequence goes on from ML796625.1 coordinate 3,754, forward strand.
CAGGAGGATTGTAGGAGAAGCTGGGACACATAGGAGTGTAGAGTGACAGTAGCAGGTTTACTAGGAGAGAAAACAGAGACAACAACATGGCTACTGAAGGCCGTAGATATGATGGAAAGAAAAACTTAAAGCTATGGAGCCAAGAAGATATGGATGAAGAGCTCGCTGATATAAAGAGAGAGATAGAAAAGCTTACATTGTGGATGCAACAGAAAGCAAAGACGAGATGGGTATATGAATGGCCCATGAGGAAGGCAAAAGAAAAATGGCCAGTCAAGGAATTGATTGCTAGAAGACAACATAGGCTGTTAAAAGGATGGTTGAGGTATGCTGAAAACCTCACTTGACCTAAAGAAATGGTTCAGGTATGTGAACCAGAGATTGGTATAATTCTCAGTGAAGAGAATGAAATGGGATCAGTTGAAGATCTCAGGAACTGCCAAGAGGGCAGAGAAGAAATTCCAATTTTCCAGGTGGGCAATGAGTTGATATCACTGCATGATCTCAGAGACTATCATGAGGACATCCAAGGAATTTCACATTGCCAACTCGGCAATGAAATGAGGTCACTACGGGATCTCGAAGACTGCTAGGAGGGCAGTGGAAGCATCTCAGATTGCCAAGTTGGTAGAGATGATCATTCGAGACTATCAAAAAGTCTCATGGACTCGGAGGTGAGGTCAATTCAGTAAGGAGTGCTGATGAAGATGGGATCAGTTGATCTCATAATCTGCCAGGAGAGCAGTGAACAGATCCCATATTACCAGGTGGGCAGGGATGAGCAGGTGAGTTTTGATTAGCCTGAGGAGATGACAGAGCAGATGAGCTCGAAGATGAGTATGGATCAGCAGTTGCAGCTGACAAAGGAGGAGGATCTGAAGGACCTTATAATGATTAAGGGAATTGAAATACCCCTACCACTTAGCTCAAAGGAGGTAGAAGTCTGTGTTGCAGATGAAGAAGCAACAACAGAAGAACAGTCAGCTGAGACTATTAGGGAAGAGGGATTGGAGAAGATATCTAAAGCTGCCCAAGCATGAGAGAAAAATGAGCATTCTAAGGAATGGCTCAACATATTCATCCAGGAAGCTAAAGAAGTTGTAGCACTAAAGCTGACAGTAGAAGAAGCAGAAGAGGATGATGAGCATTATGAGGAATGGCTCAATATTTTCAGCCAGGAGACTGAAAAGACTGCAACATGGGAGTTTGCAGAAAAAGAAGAAGAAATAGACAACATTAGTTTAGTTGATCTGCATGAACAATTCAAAGCCCTGGAGAGAAGGGTGAAAGTGCAGAGCGTGCACATCCAATAGGTGAATTTGGAAGTTGATGAGGAAGGCATGGGAGATCGTAGTGATATTCCCATGAGCCAAAAAAAATTGCAGCTGTGGAGACTGGAAAAATAGGTCCAGCCACTGGAGTAGCTAGATGCAGTGATTGAGGAAATCAGAAGGCTGATGATTTAGTCAGCAGAATCTGCCAGCAAGGAAAGGCTGGGCAGAAAGGAAGAAGCAGCACAACAACAAGGAGATGGAGTAGATAAACAGCTCCAGAGGATGATTTGGGATCCAAGAGGATTTCAACAGCTGAGATGGGAAGCTCATGAGAAGGAGCTCATGAATTTTGCAGCTGAGGAGTATGATGCAGGAGCATCTCATCACGTTAGCCAGGTAGCCAACCAACCACGTCAAGCGCACGCATTCAAATTTGAAGAGAGGCGCAGTCTTCATTTTGATTTTAGAATTGAATGTAATTAAATGTCTATATTGTTGAGCCATAGAGTTGTGCCTTTGTGCATGAATAGAATAGATAGGCCTTTAATGTTTGTAAGGCTGAGATCTAGATCCGGATAGCGGACTAGACAGCCCATTCAATGTAATTGAATAGGGTAGGTAGATTGGAGGGAAGAGCTCGAAGATCCTCCTCATGTAAAAAGATTGATTGTATCTCTTTGGTAGGGAGTATGTGTGTGGAAGTTGTGTGATGGTCTGCGAGTAGAGAGCAGAAGAGAAGGATCCGAGACCTTGTTACAAGCCGTGCTCAGAAACACCTTGTAAAAACAGGCATTTGCTAGTTAATATAGACAGAAGCAGTTTTTCATGCATGTATTTCTATGTTATGTGGATGTTTGTGAGTTTTCTTCATATGATATGAATGTATGTTATAGATGTATGTTGTAGGTTTGCACTTGCAGGAGTGTCTCTGATTTCAGGTGAAGGTCTTTGAGGTTTCATGCCAGGAGGGTGTGACAGAGTACTACGGTCTCTGAATACCAGTGCACTGAAGCACTTCTGAACTCTACGGGTTCAGATAAAGACGTGTTGTGGAACAAGAACTGAAATCATCAACTCAGGAGAAAGACCCATGAGGTTGCGCACACCTCAGGAGGAAAGGTTGCGGGAGGAATTACAGTTGCGGACAGAAGCTCTGAGGATTACGGGATACGGGATATCAGGGATCCCATGGACAAGAAGTCCATACATTTCAGAAAGGCGAAGTTCGAAACCCCGATAGGAGATAAGGCTGCAGTCTTGAGAGATAGTGGTCACGTGGGCCAGGATTTTAGCTAGGAGGGATAACACGTAAAGGCGCGTATCGACGAATTGGCTCATCGGAGATCGGGGATTCAAGAGGACAGGGAACTCTTGACATCGGGGATCACGAAACCCCGAAACCCGAAATTATAAATCGGGGAAAAGTCATAGGCGCGTGCAGAGGCCATGACAGGGAAATAAGGACCCGTGGATCGGGATTTAAATAGTGATTCCACTAGGGAATCGAAAGAGCTGCTTCGGATCATGAACTGATAGTACGAACCTGAGACGGACGTAGGCGACGGATTGTCATCAAGTGGTATCAAAGCGAGAACTATGTTTGTATATTTCAAGCAGAGGGAGAAGGTAAAGGAAGATAGAGTGTTGGAAACTCTGTAAGGATTTGTTTGCAGGATGGCAACAATCCATAAGCAACCAGGAGGACTATAGGAGAAGCTGGGACACATAGGAGTGCAGAGTGACAGCAATAGGTTTTCTAGGAGAGAAGACAGAGACAACAACATGGCTACTGAAGTTCGTAGATATGTTGGAATGAAAAAATTAGAGATATGGAGCCAAGAAGATATGGATCAAGAGCTCGCTGATATAAAGAGAGAGATAGAAAATCTTACATTGCAGATGCAATAGAAATCAAAGCCGAGATGGGTATATGAATGGCCCATGAGGAAGGCAAAAGAAAAATGGCCAATCAAGGAATTGATGGATAGAAGACAACATAGGTTGTTAAAAGGATGGTTGAGGTATGCTGAAAACCTCTCTTGATCTAAAGAAATGGTTCAGGTATGTGAACCAGAGATTGGTAGAATTCTCGATGAAGAGAATGAAATGGGATCAGTTGAAGATCTCAAGAACTGCAAGGAGGGCAGAGAAGAAATTCCAATTTTCCAAGTGGGCAATGAGTTGAGATCATTGCATGATATCAGAGACTATCATGAGGAAAGCCAAGGAATTTCACATTGCCAACTGGGCAATGAAATGAGGTCACTGCGGGATCTCGAAGACTGCTAGGAGGGCAGTGGAAGCATCTCAGATTGCCAGGTTGGTAGAGATGAGCATTCGAGACTATCAGAAAGTCTCATGGACTCAGAGGTGAGGTCAATTCAGTAAGGAGTGTTGATGAAGATGGGATCAGTTGATCACATAATCTGCCATGAGAGTAGTGAACAGATCCCATATTACCAGGTGGGCAGGGATGAGCAGGTGAGTTTTGATTAGCCTGAGGAGCTGACAGAGCAGATGAGCTCGGAAATGAGTTTGGATCAGCAGTTGCAGCTGACAAAGGAGGAGGATCTGAAGGACCTTATAATGATTGGGGGAATTGAAATACCCCTACCACTTAGCTTAGAGGAGGTAGAAGTCTGTGTTGCAGATGAAGCAGCAACAACAGAAGAACAGTCAGCTGAGACTGTCAGGGAAGAGGGATTGGAGAAGATATCTGAAGCTGCCCAAGCAGGAGAGAAAAATGAGCATTCTAAGGAATGGCTCAACATATTCATCCAGGAAGCTAAAGAAGTCGTAGCACTGAAGCTGACAGTAGAAGAAGCAGAAGAGGATGATGAGCACTCTGAGGAATGGCTCAATATTTTCAGCCGGGAGACTGAAAAGACTGCAACACGGGAGTTTGCAGAAAAAGAAGAAGAAATAGACAACATTAGTTTAGTTGATCTGCATGAACAATTCAAAGACCTAGAGAGAAGGGTGAAAGTGAAGAGAGTGCACATCCAATAGGTGAAGTTGGAAGTTGATGAAGAAGGCATGGGAGGTCGTAGTGATATGCCCATGAGCCAAAAAAAATTGCAGTTGCGGAGACTAGAAAAATAGGTCTAGCCACTGGAGTAGCTAGATGCAGTGATTGAGGAAATCAGAAGGCTAATGATTTAGTCAGCAGAATCTTCCAGCAAGGAAAGGCTGGGCAGAAAGGAAGCAACAACACAATAAGAAGGAGATGGAGTAGATAAACAGCTCTAGAGGATGATTTGGGATCCAGGGGGATTTCAACAGCGGAGATGGGAAGCTCATGAGAAGGAGCTCATGAATTTTGCAGCTGAGGAGTATGATGCATGAGCATCTCATCACATTAGCCATCCATCCAGATAGCCACGTCAAGCGCACGCATTAAAATTTGAAGAGAGGCACAGTCTTCATTTTTATTTTAGAATTGAATGTAATTAAATGTCTAGGCTGTTGAGCCATAGAGTTGTGCCTTTGTGCAGGCATAGAATAGATAGGCCTTTAATGTTTGTAAGGCTGAGATCTAGATCCGGATAGCAGACTAGACAACCCATTCAATGTAATTGAATAGGGTAGGTAGATTGGAGGGAAGAGCTCGAAGAGCCTCCTCATGTAAAAATATCGATTGTATCTCTTTGGTAGGTAGTATGTGTGTGGAAGTTTTGTGATGGTCTACGAGTAGAGAGCAGAAGAGAAGGATCCGAGACCTTGTTACAAACCGTGCTCAGAAACACCTTGTAAAAACAAGCATTTGCCACTTAATATAGACAAAAGCAGTTTTTCCTGCATGTATTTCTGTGTTATGTGGATGTTTGTGAGTGTTCTTCATATGATATGAATGTATGTTGTAGGTTTGCACTTGCAGGAGTGTCTCTAATTTCAGGTGAAGGTATTTGAGGTTTCATGCCAGGAGGGTGTGACAGAGTACTACGGTCTCTGAATACCAGTGCGCTGAAGCACTTCTGAACTCTATGGGTTCAGATAAAGATGTGTTGTGGCACAAGAACTGAAATCATCAACTCGGGAGAAAGACCCATGAGGTTGTGCACACCTCAAGAGGCAAGGTTGCGGGAGGAAACACAGTTGCAGACAAAAGCTCTGAGGAGTTCTATGAAGCTCTGCCAGATGGGCATCGAGCCAGTGCAAGGAATGCACAAAGATAGAACTTTGTTGTGAATTCAAGGAGAAACAGAATCACTGTGGATTCTGAGAGCTCTTCCAGGTGGGCATTGAGCGGGTGCATAGGTGCACAGGAGGAGAGAATTGCTGAACATTTTGGAGAAATATACTCTACCAGGTGGGCATTGAGACATTGTGTAGACAGGCACAGAAGAAAAGAGAACTCTTTGAGTTTTGGAATTTGAAGGAAGAGTCCACTAAGGGAACTTCACAGGGTTGTTGAACACCTTGAGGAATCAACAATAAGTTGCTTGAGGAAGAGGATAACTAGGAGGGCATCCAAATACTCTCCATCTGAAGGAGGAAGAAAGAAGGATTTATTTCCTTAGAGGACTGAGTGTTTGAGAAGCTTAGGAGAGATAACACATTGTGTGCGTGAAGACTCTGCAGAGGCGCAGAAGTCAAAGAATCCCTTGGGGATTCAAGGATAAGCTCAGGAGGGGTAGTTCTTTCAGTGCATGGAGTTATAGTTGCAAGGAATGTAGAGGTCGAAGAACTCTTTGAAGAGTTCATAGTTCTCCAAGCTCAGGAGGAACAACTTCATGGAGAACACAGGTGAGGCTTAAAGCTGAGAGCTCGCAGAAGGAAAATAAGACAAAGGTTGAGGCCTTTGGGAACTTGGAATTCTTCCAAGTGTAGGAAGAAATTATGTAAGCTTGGGAGGAGCAATATTGGCTGTTGGATAACCCAAAGAGATCTGGACCATCGATTTCATGTCCATAGAGAGCGCAGGAGAAGAGATGATCCGAACCGCTAGATCTTGAGAAAATCACCCGTCAGCCGTCAGATCTGATAGGACTTGCATGAGGTTTAATCTTCGTGAATAGGAGGGTGAAAATCCTGAAACAGGCATCGGGATGTCGGGACTTCAGCCATCGGCATATTAGGATTCTCGAAGACAAAAGATCAAGAATTTCTATGAGAAAAATCTCGAGAACGATCTAGGTCGTCCGTCTGTCGAGACACGTGCCGAGGATCGAGCGACCCATCGGTATATCGACTACCGGGGTTTTGAATTGATAGATAATTTCTATCATCAGGGTGTCGAAAACTCCAAAATCCCGACATCAGATCAGGACCGTCTATCATTGGAGGATGCCTGGAGGAGATCAGAGAATTCGGGAGATTTCCCGAAAGGAAAGATATTTATCGGCATTACGAGATTCAGGATATCGGGGATCCCGTGAACAAGAAGTCCATACATTTCGTAAAGGTGAAGTCTGAAACCCCGATAGGAGATAAGGTTGTGGTCTTGTGAGATAGTGGTTACGTGGGCCAAGAGTTTAGCCAGGAGGGCTAACACGTAAGGGCGCGTATCGACAAATTGGCTCATTGGAGATCAGGTATTGAAGAGGAAAGGGAACTCTTGACATCGGGGATCACGAAACCCCGAAACCCAAAATTATCAATCGGGGAAAAGTCATAGGCATGTGCAGAGGCCGTGACAGGGAAATAAGGACCTGTGGATCCGGATTTAAATAGTGATTCCACTAGGGAATTGGAAGAGCTGCTTCGGCTCACGAACTTATTGTACGATATTGAGACGAACGTAGGAGATAGATTGTCATCGCTATGAATGTGCATCACCATGAGTTGAAACGACCCCACACAAGTGCCATGCGGGACAAGCAAGTGGTGAGGGGACGCGAACATGTAAGTGAAGTACCTTTGCACGGGGTAGGGGACGGACAAAGGTGTCATTTGAGGGCTACCATGAGTCGAGGAGTCCGGGAGAAACATGTGCCATGTGCCCCGGGAGGTCCAGCTGAGCACCCTCCACAAGTCGCTAAGGGAGTAGGTCAAAGCATAAGGTCCCATTAATGGAGAGTTGTCCCCTGCTCAAGGGGGTGGTGGCTTTGGCAGCCTGGTATGCTTCACCATTAAGCTATTGAAGCACATGGAAGAAGTCAATTTTATACAAGGACTGTGAGAGCCACAAAATTTTCTTGGAGATTTGTCGAAGGTTCATTTGATTTGGAAACGTGTTAGTTACCATAGCTTGGATTAAAATCTGAGAGTCTCCTATCACCATAATTTATTTGATATCTAGCTTTCGGGCTTGGATGAGTCCTTGCCAAAGGCTTAGAGCTTCTGCAGTGTTGTTGGTTTCTTCTCCTAACCCCCGGGAGTAGACTAGTTCCCAGAATTCAACAGGGTCATAGATAACCCCTCCCCCTCCTACTGCCACTTAAAATTTTCCTTGTTATTAATGAAGGTAGAGAGTTCATTTGGATCCACCAACTCTTAATTGAACTTGGATTTTTGGTTTAGGCATCGACTACTCTCTACTTTTATAACCAAAGTGTGATTCAAATTTCTGACAATATTGTTGCTCATAGTCAAATGAAGCATGTCAAGATTCATGCCCACTATTTGAGACAATTAGTTCGAGATATAGTTGTATGTATTATATTCTATAGAACCTATGATCAAATTGTTCACATATTTACCAAACCTTTGTCTAGTGCTACATTTTTTAAGCTTCATAGTCTACTTAGGATTCAAAAAAGTGCAATTATGCGGGTTGTCTTACTAACTTAATTTAACCTTCTGATTATCTATATTCATGTGTTGATGCACATATGTTGGAAACTAAGGTTCTAATGGTTCATCACACTTCTCTTAGAGTTACTTTGTTGGACAATTGACCAACAACTGGAGATATTTGGTTGGGTGATCGATTGAAAGTCAACATCAATCGGTAGAGTATTCATCTAGTATGTCAGTCGAAGAGTCACCTAGCAGTCAAAGACAGTCGGTCTATGGATCGAATATCCAAGCAATCGACTATGTTTTATATAGATGGATGGTCGATTTGACTTGATTTGAGTAGAAGAGTAGTCAATGTAGATTTCAAGGGATCTATTCCAATCATCGTTGGTTATATGTGGACAAGATATTTCAGGTTTCGAGGAAGTATGTTATATCCTCACACTAAATAAAATACCTTATGGGTCATTCGAATATGAAATTCAATATGTTCAAGATGGATTGTGATGTTCTGGTCACAATGCATCATGCTTAACTATTGTAACAATGTATTTAGACACCACCAATATTCTATGAAACTATGTTTCTTCTATTATTCTACAAGTTAAGTTATTTGTTTTGCATGGGGTTACACCAAATCCCCAACATTCTTGACACAAAAACAACTTGAAACCCTTTTTCTTCTATAAATTTTTCCGAGGTCACACCATATTGTTGTAACTAAGCCTTCACAATCAATTTTATTAGACCATCATGGTATACACTTATTTCCTTATTTTTAGGATGCTTCTAAATATATGATTCCATACTAGTAAGACTCTTCCATAGAAAATAGGGAAGGTTTACCAATTGACCTTCTTTCAAATTAAATAATAATTGAATATGGTACAAAGATATTAGACTATACCTTCCTCTGAATGTAATATATTTATGAATGAAGTATAGTGACATATTCCCATGGTTGTATGATCAATTCCCTTGTTTCTCCTTTACGCCAATCTAAAACATGTGCATTTGACTTGATGAATTGTTGTGATGCATTCACTTCCACAATTTTTTTCTTAAATCACCGCTCACATGTTTTTGGCAATATTCTAGCTTCTACTATGGAGGCCCCTAAAACTAGTATGAGAAATCCTCCTACTATTATGCTTGCCCCATCATATGTTTCTGAAAATTTCATTGCAACCATGCCATTGTATTCCTCAAAACTCTGAAAGAAATCTAGGCAACCTCCTTGTCAAAATATTTCTATATAGTATGTCTATTCCTCCAACAATTCACCATTTCTTGTCTAATGTCAAACAATTCCTCCTTCCATTGCTTAGTTATGTTTTCCAATAGTACACAGGAGATGTAAATTGAATAATTTGGTTCCTCGACTAATTAATTTAGGGTTTCACAAGAGTATATGGTGGAAAAAAAAATGAAACAATTTGCGAAAAATTGTGAATGGTTTTGGTGATATGAAAACTAAAATGATTCCTCCTCCCATTTAAACAATTCATTCAATCGTGAACTATTTTTAATAGTAACATGACCAAAGTCCTAAATTATGATATTGTGAGGAAGAGTGTGAAACTATATAAAATATAAATTTGGTCAAAATTTTAGAAATTTTAAACTTATGAATTGGGTTTAATAATATATAATATTATTTTAACATCCCTTACGTTAACCAAAGAACATTACTTGTGTAAGATACACATAAACTCAAAAAATCTAGTTAACTAAATTCCTATAGCTTATCAACTGTGAATTATACATTGATTTATCTATTATTTATTACCATATAATTAAATGCATGTACAAGATTCCAAAATATCATGAAGGTCACATCCTAACTAAGGAAAACTACACGTGCAAAATCTTTTGTACTGCACACGGTAACTATTCACAACATGCATGCAATCAACTTTGTATTGTGCGTGACAACTATACTTAGTGTGTGCTAAATTTTGAGCACCAAAATGGAATCTTCAATGCACCCAACCTCCAAGATAAGTCTCTTCGTTGAAAAAACAACCTTACCTTCTAAATAAAAATTTAAATATGCCCCATGCATATAAAAGAAACCGAGTGATAGGTGCATAACAATTTAGTAAATAACATGTTAATTTTCCCATGCACCTAACAACTTATTAAAAAACATGAGTATATCTAGTAAGTACACAATAAACACACACAACATTCAAATATTCATTTACACCATGGAATAATAATAATAAAAACAATAGAACGCTAATAGGTTTATAAATATAACCAACTAGATACATACTAAGGATGATCCTCCTATCCATAGTTGTTTTTGTTCCAAATATCATTGGTAGGCCTCCCCCGAGCTGACGATATGTGTCCACAAGGATACCTAGTCCTCTAGATATCTACTCTCCACACAGAACAGTCCCAAAACCAAGATCTATTCCTACAATAGTTCCAATCCACCAACTCTCTCTTCCCCACAACCTTGACAACCCAAGGATTGTACCCCCTTCACTTATCATAGTCACTTAGGTTATACCATTCATTTATCAAGGATTCCAGTGCACTAGGTTAGATAGTAATATCTTATCTATGGACCCTAGGAACTCTTGGATGCTTCAAGAGTACTCACAACATCCTTCACAAGTCTCTTCAGTCATTTCCTCAACAAAAAAACAAACTACAGCGTCACAACCCATTTTATAGCCACACATGTCTCTCTCTAAGCATAATAGATATCCAAATTATGGATTCCTTCAAGCATAACATGGTTGATTTTCTTCCCAACACTTATGGAAATTATCCTCTCTACATCATATACATACAATCAATATGAGACATCATCATTCAATTTTCATTTAGGATTTTTCAAATCTATTTTATAGAGGAAAATAAAATTTTCTAACAATGAGCTTCCTCCTCATCATGTTTGTCTCCTATAGTAACAGGCATCGATATTCATTATGAAATTACATATTATTATCGCAGAAACTATAGGTTGGTAAATCCCCAGGCCAATACATGGGATGATGGTAACGATGGGAGAGTCTATCCATTGTCACCTTAGATAAAACCTCCCCTTTCTTTAGTGAAAAAAAAATCTAATAGAAGGGGGGAATCCTGGGTGACCCTAGGGGAACATGAGATTGAAAATGAATTATTTAAAGTGAAACCCCTATAGGTTAATATATTAAGTGGAATATGACTTGGAAATGAGTCTGAATGATGGTCAATGGTTTCCAAGTGCTTGGGTGTTTGTGCAAGAAAGTTGTGCCTGCTCGAGACACAAGAAAACACAAGATACGAGACCAATAATATAATGGAAAAGAAAGTGAACCTGGCTGTCCCAATTGGAAACAATATATAAGGATATATATCAACAATTAAATTAATAAAAGAGTTGCTAAATAAGTCACTAAAATCCAAAAAAATATTCAAAAGATAAGCTAGCAATTACTAGTGCAACTCATGATTGATAACACACGACTGCAGAAACAATTAAAGGATGTTACGTACAAATATTGAAGAGATATTATTGAAGCCTTATGGATGTAGAATATAATTTCTACAACATAAAATTCCAACCACTGAATCTTGTAAGTAAACCACCCAAAAGGAGCACAAAAAGTAGTAGAATAACTATGGCATCCTTCTACCAAACTTTGATGGTTGAAATTAGAGTAAAGTGAAATATTTAAAGTGATTTGTTGAAAACCTAATGGATATATATTCAATTTATAAAATAAATAATATTTAATTGGAAAAATATGATTCCCTAGGAGCATAAGCAAGGTAATATCATGTAGAATTGATTGCATTTTAAACAGTTTGAAAATCTTGTAAAATCATGTTACCCAATGCAAGTAATTTTATTTCTCCAATGCAAATTTCATATTAATGTGTTTACAATATTTGGTAAATGTAGTCTTGTATTTAAGAGTTAGATCAACAATATCCCTAGGGGTGTAAACCCTCTTACTCCCTAGGGCATGCAAATCAAACTTATGTAAATCTAGGAGGGTGTACACCGTTGTACTCCTAGCAACCTTGCAATAAATGACTTGTCAACTAGAAAATGAGATGAGGATTTATGGAGGGTGTATTCACTTATACTCCTCCTAGGGTTTCAATCAATAACAATTATGAAACCAACAAAAAGAACTAACAATTCCATATTTTCCTTACCAATTTCAAGCGAGATGCAAGATAAAACCCTAGTTCACCAAGCATTGACCATTCATAAGAAAGAGAGAAGACCTCCAAGAGGTGTGAAGCACCTTATATATAAAAGTCACCAAGATAATTCACCATAAGACATTTTCACAAGACAGAGATATCAAATTTCTCCAAGAGGGAGAAAATTTCATCAAAGTAGTTTTCTCACAATGGGAGAACTATATAAAAAATGAAATGAAATGATTCTTGTTTATAAAAATCCTCCTAAAAGTGTTCGTCCACTTAAATTTAGGGTAAACATTAAAAAAATGGGCCAAAAACCCTTATTTTTCCGCTTTACATCATAAATTCAAATTTAACTTTTAAAAATTGCACATAACAAACCCTAGTATGATGTCATCCCTCTCTAGGGTGTCATTTTGGAACATTTTAGGTGGACATTAACCTTGGGTATGAATCATTGGGCCTCCAAATGCCTTATTCCCAAGGGATAGGGTATTCTCAATCAAGTCGAGTCTTCTCCTCTACCAAAATACAGAGTGTCAATAATAAACACCTCCACCACCACAACTCTATCCCTAGGGTGACATCAATCCCTCCAAAAGTGACATTTTGTCCTCCAAAGAAAAAATGTTCGGCTAGTAGGGGTAGGTGAGGTCCTCCATGTTTCCATATTTTTCCTCCAAAGGAAATGTTCATCTTCCTTATTTTCCCAAGGTGTCAGTCATGGTATCCAACATATGGGCTTTAAGCCCTAAGGAATCCCAAGGTAGGATTGTTCTTCCAAAACTATCCACCAACTACCTCCTACAAATACAATGAATATACCCTCCAAGGGTATCAAGTCAAATGAATTAGGATAAGTAAATCAAATCAATAAAAGATCCACCTAAGCGTGTTCATAAAAAAACCACCTTATAAAACTGGGCCAAGGAGGCCACCTAGGGGCATGCCCACCTAGGGCACACAAGTCAATCACCTAGGTGCAACACACTTTCATCTTTTAATGATCAATTAAGAATATGTAATTAAATGGTTCCCTCAGTATATAAGGTGAAACAAGACTCTAATAAATCATTCTTCCCTTTCCTTCTGAAGCTATATGTCTCATTTGTTTTATTTTCTGAGTTTGCAATTTACGTTTACTGCAATTTCATTTTTGGGGTTTCTGAGAAATAACCAGTGTTCCTTCCTTCATGGCTGCATCCTGGTAAATCCTTTCTCCATTATTCCACCTTTGAGAGCCAACTTGTTCCATTATCTATCCAGTCTCTCAGGAAGCAAATTGTTTTCCTTCATGTTTTTTGAGGCGGAAGGGAGGGCGCACCAACCTCGGGTTTGCACCCTTGTTGATTTCTTCTTTGTTGAGATGAAGTGAGTGTGCCCTATTCTATGTATACAATGAGACTCTCCCACTGATCCTTGGGGATCACACCGATCTATACAAACCCTCTTCACCACTCTTAGATCATCCTAACTTTGGATCTCCATTGCTTGGTAGCCAAAACCAATGGTGCGTCCCCGTTCCAATTTGAGCCCCTGAGGATTTTTGGTCAGAAGTTGGACTATGGATTTTGTGGTCACATTCTCCTATGGATCACCTTCTTGGTTATACAAATTGGTATCAAAGCCTTGAGATCCATGGAAGAGCTTCAGATCTTGAAGATTGAGAAAATTTTGTTTTTTGGGTTTTTCATGAAATAGTCCAAATTTTGCCCATTCCAGGGTTTACATATTCATGCAAGAAGCTCAAAAGATATCATAGCCCCAAGGGCACCCAGATATCTGTTGAAATAGAGAGGATTTCTACATATCTAAAACAACACACATCTCTCCCTCTGGACTAGTTCAACTCTGTTGCTTCAAGGTTTGTGTCCTTTGTTCTTAAAACCGATCCTGACCCATTTTTTCAGCATTACAAACTAGGGGCGCCTTTGATATTTATTTGGCCTCACAATGCCTCCATGTAAAGTTCGTTTGGAAATTGAATCATATTCCAACCCGTCAAATCCCTTCCAATATCTTTTCTTTATCCTCAATGAGTTGCTCAGAATGCAATACCAAAAAAATCCAGACCGCTTCTGGTTGGACACTCAAATCCAACTAACAAAATTTGTTGGTCAAACCAATGGATATATTGTGGATTCTTGGATCCGTAGCCTCTCCACCTATTTCAATACATGTCCAGGCCTTACCGAGGAAATAAAGCTCCATATTTTCGCATTGCAATTAGAGGTACTGACACAAACTTGGTGGGATACAGACCAAGAGAAGACCACATTTATGATAGATATTGGGGATGCTCCAGAATCCTCTACTTCCAAACCCATCAGAACTTGGGCTTGAATTTCAGAATCTTTGAGAAATCGCTTCTACCCACCGGGGTATGTGCAATCCTTGTGGATCAAATGGCACCAACTTCAAAAAATCCCTTCACAAGGAGTGCAAGTCTACATAGAATTCTTTTGGAAGATGCACCTCTTACTTCATATTCCATATATTAAGGAGGTACTCATATTAAATTTTTTTGTTGGTTTATTAATTCAGTTCCTTCGAGAAGTAGATCTTTTTGAAAATCCAACATTAGACAAAACATTTCAAATATCTTTGGCTATATAAAGGAAAGTCCCTCCTAGAGTTCATACTCCTCAGTCCCTTCCCTACACCAACCCCTCTACCTATCAACTACCCAGCTCCCATCCGTTAGCCCTCTTTCCACCTCCTTCGGCTCAAAACCCCCCACCCAATACAAATACAAGGACACCCTGGTGCTCATTCCACAAAAGTACTTCCCACAATTCATATGATTGTCGCATCCTCCAAAATATAAAGACCAACAAAACCCTACTCATTGAGATCATTGCACCTTCCCAAGTAGAAGATACTGAAGAATTGCCTCTAGACAATCCCATAGAGGTATATCCCTCACTGATTCTAATGACCCATGAAGATTCGAACTCATCCACCCAACCCCTCTTCACCCATAAATACCAAATTAAAAATGCCTTGGCTTTACTGACTATGGACAATGGAAGCCAGAATAAATTGGTGTCTGAAGACCTTGTCAACCACGTTAATCTAGTTACTACTCTACATCCGCAACCCTATCAAATTGGATGGGTCTAGAAGGATGGCTCTCTCCTCTTAGTTTCTAGGCACTATTTGGTCACTTTTATGATAGGAAAATCCAAAGATACTGTCTTTTGTGATGTACCCCCCTTGGATTGTGCTGATTTTCTACTAGGTATCCCATACCAAACCCAAATAAATTTTGTATATATGGCCAAATCTCGCGAGTACAAAATTACCAAAGAAGGCCACACTTATATATTAATTGTAGAAAAACCCAAACCCCCTACTATCAAAGAACAAATCTTTCATGTACACTTAAACCAATGTGTCTCTCTCTTGTTGGTGCGCCCAATAACACCAAACAATAACAATCACTTTGCTCCTAAAACAATGACTCCCCTCTAATATTTTGCAGAGGTATTTCAACCTCTGGAGGTACTCCCTCCCTCTCGACACATTGACCATTCCATTAATCTCATCCCCGGATCTTCTTTACCTAACGCCCCTACTTATCGGTTGGCCCCAACAAAACTAGAGGAAATGGAAAGACAATTGACTGACCTCATCAACTCTGGCCACATTCAACCTTCATCTTCTCCTTGTTCTTTTTCCTCATTTGTCATTCCCAAAAGAGATACCTCAGAAATGTGCCTTGTCAATAATTACCGAGCCTTGAACAAAGGCACAATAAAAAATTGTTACCCCCTGCCCCATATTCAGGAGCTACTCGATACCCTCCAAGGAGATAAGTGGTTTACTAAATTGGATTTGACAACCGACTACCATCAAGTATGAATGAATCCAGATGATGTTTGGAAAACATTGTTCAAGACCAAATTTGGTCTTTTTGAGTGGAAAGTAATGCCTTTCATCCTCACCAATGCCCCAACCACTTTCATGAGGCTCATCAGTGACATATTTAGGGAACATTTGGGTCGATTTTCAGTCATCTACTTAGATGGCATTCTCATTTTTAGCCAGACATGGGACACTCACATGCAAAATGTCTGACAAGTGATCCAAATTCTCTGTGAACACAAGTTACAAGTCAAAGAGAAGAAGTCATACTTTGGTCAAACTTGAGTTCCCTATCTCATCTTTGTAGTCAGATCAGAGGGTATACAACCACATCAAGCCCACATCCAAGCATTGCATCAATGGCCTCTACCTTATTAAGATAACGAGCTCAAAATCTTTTTGGGTGGCATCAATTTCTACCGTAAGTTCATTCCCTCTTTTTCACATCTTTCATATCCTTTTCATAAGCTCTCAAATACTTCTTCTACATTCATCTGGACTAAATAAGAAACTAGTCTCTTTTCTCAACTCAAATATACCCTCTACTCATCCCCTGTATTGCATCTACCAAACCTCTCCCAACCCTTTGATATTGAGTCTGATGCCTCACAATATTCTATTGGTGTCATACTTAAACATGTAGGACACCCAATTTCTTACCACTCTGAAACCATGTCTGAGGAAAAGAAATATTATAGCACCTATGACAAGGAATTTTATAGTCTGGTTCAAGTGCTCAAGCAATGGAGGCATTATTTGTTGGGTAAATAAACAATTATGCATACAGACCACCACCCTTTGATATTCATAAACTCTCAATCGAAGATTTAGGAACAAAGGCACCTTAAATGGGCCTCCTACATTCAACAATTTCACTGAGTCATCAGATATAAGAAAGACACTTCTAATAAGATGGATGATTTTCTTATTTGACCTCCCACTCTAGTTCTTTCCATTCTAGAAGTGTGTTTTGCTACCTATGACACATGGAAAAATAAATATGCTATTGAACTCAACTTTCGAGAGATTTGGAAAGCCTTTCAAATACCATAGTGATCAAACGGACCCCCTTCCTAGACTACACTATTTGGGATGGGTGGATCTATACGTTGAATTTGTTATGCGTTCCACACTCAGAAGACCACCTCTTTCTCATCAGGGAGGCGCATGCTTCATCCTATGGGTGCTAATTCGGTACCACAAAGACCATCCAACATCTGCAACGCCATTTCCATTGGCCTTCCATGCAACCTCAAGTTGAAGAATTTATAAGAGCCTATGCATTATGATCACAATCCAAGCCATCCAACCAGAAGCATGGGTTATATCAACCATTTCCTATTCCTTCTTGGCCTTGGGATTCAATCTCAATGGACTTCCTCGGTGTAATTCCAACAACTCAAAAGAAACATGATGCAATTTGGGTAGTGGTATGTCACTTCATCAAAATGACACTTATTATCCCATGCACAAAGACTAATATAGCAACTCAAACAACAAAAATCTACTTTCGAAAGGTCTAGCCCCATTTTGGCCTCCCAAGCACTATCATATCAGACATAGATTCTAGCTTCCTCAACACATTTTGGAAGACAATATGGGTTCTATTGGGGTGCCACCTCAGGATTTCTACTTCATTCAATCCTCAAATGGATGGCCAAACAAAGGTTGTCAACATAGTCTTGGTTCATGCTCTCTGAACTCACTTTGGGCGCAACAAACAATGGGACAATTACTTGCACATTCTACAACATAGCTACAACAAGGCAACAAATTCTTCTACAGGATTTTCACATTTTGAAGTCTGCTTGGGCTCCCAACCAGCATCTCCAAATGATCTCCCACTCACTTGGCCTCCTCAAGTTACCTTTCATTAACAACAATAACAACTCTTATCAACACGATTTCTCCAATAAATTTTACAATGCCATACTACAGTAACAACAACACTTCAAGCAACCCAAGATCATGCCAAGCAGTGCCATGCCAAACAAAGAAACTTCATGTCCTTTCAACCAGGGGATCAATTCTTGTTACACATGGATAAAAGGTGTTTCAAAGGCCACCATCATAATCTTCTTCCAATAAGATATGGTCTATATACCATCCTCCATAAGATTGGAGAAAATTCTTATAGGTTGGATCTGCAACCACAATTGGGAATCCACAATGTCATTAATGTAAATTACTTAAAGTTGTTTGATCCTTGCCTCTTGGAAGAACCAGACACCATCACTCATCCAGTGGACAACATTCCTGATTTCCAACTCCAATTGGCCAAAGACATTTTAATGGACACCTATACTCGCTCTACAAGCCACCAGACATAAAATTCATATATGGTAGCTCGCCAAGGCCACACTCCTTGTCAGGAAAATTGGATCACAACTGATGTATTTCACAACAAGTTTCCTCATCTTCTCATGGAAGCCAAGATGCTTTTAGATCTAAACAGGGAGGAATTGGGCCAAGGAGGCCATGTAGGAGAACGCCCACCTGGGGCACAAAAGTCAATCACCTTGGCCCAACACACTTTCACCTTTTGATGATCAATTAAGAATATTTAAATAAATGGTTCCCTTAGTATATAAGGTGAACCGATACTCTAATAAAGCATTCTTACCTTTCCTTTTGAAGCTGAGTGTCTCATTTGTTTTGTTTTCTGAGTTTGCAATTTACTTTTGCTGCAATTTCATTTTTGGGGTTTCTGATAAATAACCAGTACACCTTCCTTCATGGCTACATACTGGTGACTCCTTTCTCCATTCTTCCACCTCTCATAGCTAGATTATTCCATTAGCTAGCCACTCTCTCTGGGAGAAAATCATTTTCCTTCAAGTTTTCTGAGGCAAAAGGGAGGGCGCAACAACCTGGTGTTTGTGCCCTTGTTGGTTTCTCCTTTGTTTGGATGAAGTGACTGTGTCCTATTCTATGGAGAAACTGAGCCTCTCCCACTGATCCCTAGGGATCACACCGAGATAGCCAAACCCTCTTGGCCACTCTCACATCATCTCGACTTTGGATCCCCATTTCTTAATAACCCAAACCAATGGTACGCCCCTGTTTCAATTTGCGCCCCTGAGGCATTTTTGGTCAGAAGACGAACTATTGCTTGTGTGGTCACCTTCTCCTATATATATCCTTCTTGGGAAGATCAAAAACTAAACAAGTGATTAAATACCCTATGAAACTTTCCATTTTTAGGTGTGGGAGGATTCACAAAGTGACCTATTGGGTGAATCATACCTCAAGTCAAGGAGTGTTTCCTAAGTGCACCCCTCTCTAGTTCATGTGGAGAAGGTGACATGTATGGGGGAAATAATTTTGGGCACAAGGTTCATGACATACAAGGGATCATAGTGTCTCATTTATGGGTGCCTTTGTAAAGGGTGTGTTGTACCTTTGTTTTTGATGCATCCTTTTTCCAAGCTCATTTATTGCCATTAATTAATTAAGGTCCAAACATTCTGTACTCCCAATGGGTTATTCCATTATATTGGGAGGCAGTCACATGATGTCTCTTGAAGGGAGAGGTACATAGAGTTCCATGGGGGTATAGTCTATCTTTTAACGCATTTTTCTAGATCTCTCAACAAGTGGGACATTTATAAATATGTATTTTCTTTTTTAGGTCTTTGATTGTTTAGGAGAAACATTTCACTTCTCTCAAGACATATTTGTGAGAGAAAATGGAAGGTTCACAATATGGATTTTATCTTTTTCCATCTACATTCCCTATGATCCTTATTCTCCTTCTTCCAATGAAATGAGGGACAATCCATTCTTGGGTCAGTACACCTTAAAATACCAAAAGATAAGGAGATGAGGGGATGAAGTGTGGAAAATGGAAAGTATGGTCGAGAATGGTATGATGACCTCTCAAGGGGACCTCCCAATAGAGAAGTTATGCCTAAGGGTGACCACTTACTAGGGATAAATCTCAGCTAGGCAGGTGAAATAGGGAAAAGAGCATAACTTCAAAGAATACATTACATAATAAGAAGTAGTTTTAAATGCAATAAACTCAAATGCCTCAAATATTGAAATGACATTCACCATAATACCTGACTTGTAAATTATGGAGAAAGATCCAATGTCTCCTAGAAGCAAGCTCATGTGTTGGATACCCTCATGATGAACCTGAGATTCATGGTGGTGAGGTAGGCCTCTATCTCTGTAAGTGGGAGTTGTTATCCATATGCCTCTTGGTACTCCATTTCTGCAATCTGAGGGCCTTGAGACATCATCTCCTTAGTTATCCATAGGAAATTGGGATAACACATACCTACCATATCCAAGCCAATTTATCTATGGCATATTCTTATTTTTCACTCATCCATACAAGTTGTTATCATATCATAACAAATTGTAGTTATTAATTTCTCATATATGTTTTACACAAGAAAATTAAAATTTTCATGCACGAGTTTTCTACTCATTATGTTTAGCTCACACAACAACATGAATCCATATTATTTATGGGCTTATATACATGCCATATCAAGACCATTCTCCCTGCATTTTATCAACTTAATGCAACCAAGAAGATTGTTAGAAATTTTAAATTATAAATTTTCAAAATTGTTTTGTAGAGAAAATTAAAATTTTCTAGGCATGAGATTTATGCTTATTATGTTTGGCTCGTGCACATTTTCCGCACTTCATGAAATGATATAATAATTTTGTTTTACCAGAAATTCAATCATTTCTCACCATTATTCTTACTAAAATAAAATGAAACCATCATTTGTGTACATGAATTATCAACATACAAAGTCTTTCATAAAGCAATCAAATTTTACTAACAAATTATTTTAATGTGACAATACTGATGGCCACATCTACACAATACATCCTTGCATTGACCCTGGAATACCATATTTTCATGTCATGTATTCTACCATGTGAGTTAGATGGCTTGGTCAATGCCTCAACACATTATCCAAATATCTTCCCCAATTACTTACTTGACTATTTGGATACCTTCCTCTTCAACCCATACACAAGACTAGGAACATGATCCCTTAGTGATCTCTTGTGTTAGCAAAACAATTGTAGTACAAACATCAGTTAAACTAGGAAAACTATTATTCACTTGTATGACACTATATCACTTCCATTTCAATCCACATGATGGCATCACATATGACCATATATAACTCTATTCATTTCTACAAAAGGAGTAGTGTCTCCCAACTTAACTTATGATCTCATAACCAAAATAACATAATATGCAATTCAGTTTATCATAAATGCATTCAAGTATTACTTAGAATATGTCTACTCAAGGCATTATTCATTTTTATCAATTTAAAATATTAAAAATTTAACTGAGGGAATTCTTATCTCAATTTTCTTCAACATTTATGCATCATATCAACTCCAATTGCATACCTGGATGGTTGGTATTACAATAATTGATGCTACCCAACCAACTAATATTGTTATGAAAACTTGTAGACTCCTTGTGTTAACCTCTTTATTAACATCTTACCATCCTTATTAATTTTAACATTGATGTATATCATATGCAATAACATCATCAACATATTTATACATGCTATAAACAAGTTTCTAGATACACAGTCCATCATTAGTCTTATTCATATATCAAAGCATGATTAATTCATGCATATATATATATATATATATATATATATATATATATATATATATATATATCAACAAACTACTCTTAGTCTACAAGCATGTCTATATGCACAAACACACATCAATATGCATTAATCATTAAATTTTATCACTTATATCACACACTCCAATGCATATTTATTTCAAATTATTTATTTATTTTGTAATTTTTGTTCTAAATGGTTACCCTCGAATTATTGTAGAGCCTTGTTGGTCTACATTGTCATTCTGCTCATCTGTGCACCGTTGATTCTTCTTCCCAATCATCTTCCATCAAAATTCAACTTGTATATTACGATTTTCCAGCCAATATGCCTTGTTCACAACTTCTCCCACTCAAGAAAACATGCCCCAACTTAACCTTGCTAAAATTATTCCTGCGCAATAAAATGATGTAATTTTTATCATTCCACCTTCTAATGTTGCAATATTTTCTAACCTTCTTAACCGTTTAGTAATGTAGAATTTTTATTGTGAATCCATGTTCATTTCCTAAAGACTAAAATGATTCCAATGGAATTCTACATCTTTCCATCAATACTTAGAAGTGACGTTCAAATTTCATTTTTTCATCCTTCCTTTCACATGTACCAAGCTTTCAATGCACACTATGGTAACATAAGTGTATTGTTTTCTTTTGTGACCCGAAAAATCATTAGATGCTTATTAATATTTATTAAACAATATCATCTACTTGATATTCAAAATAAAAATTATCGTTTTTACTTCTTGCAAATTACATATGAAATACTTATCTATCAAAGTACACTTTGTTTATAAACGACTTGCAAAATAACTGAGTGTAAATAAAACATGAATATTAAAATCACATACACAAGTTTCATAATGGAGTTCACCCGATTTGAGCTATGTATCCATGTCCACTTACAATAGATACCTCTTTATTAATGCTCAAATAATTTAGTTTCACAATGACCTTTTTCTTCCTTGCTCAAACTAAAAAACAGAGTATGTCAGTGAATTCCTTACGAAAAATCATGAAAAAATCATATAAAGTTATTAAAATTTCATGCCGGAACCGCTTGGCATGTATTACGGTGAAACCTCTAAGTATAGGTACCCTCGAGCACATACTTTGAGACTGTACTCTACATAATTATGAGTGTGTACCCATCTCGGTCTGCATGCCATTAAATAGGGTGTGGGCCCCTTAACCTCCATCTGAAATGCATGGTTGGAATGAAATGTTAGTTAGCATTTTCCATAACTAAACCCACACCTTTGGTGCATTGGCTAAGTTTGTTCGCATATATGTTGCAGGTTGTGGGGTCAAACCCCGCCGACCTTGCCATATTTTATGGTGTCTATTTAAACTATATGCTATAAATAACATATGTGTTGATATATACAACATAGCCCTACAAAAATATAGTATGATTATTACATTGTATACCACAATTTCGTTGATAACATCAGTCTTTGTGGAATGGTCACATTGTAAATAAATATAACTAGGTTCGAGGGCTTAGGCCCTTGATCCTTTTTTCCTGGCCATTAAACTCTCCACCAAACTCAAATAAATGTTAAGATGAATATGGTTAAGTCCCAAACGAATGGTGTAATTGTTAATTCATTAGTTTGGTGTGCAGGAGACCTAGTTTGGATCCTTCAGGGCTCCTAGAAAGTTTTGATAAACCCAAACCATTAATGGCCAAATGGAGGTTTCCACGTGGCAGCCTCTCATTGGGCTATCATTTCCATGTGTCGATAAATGATTAGTCCAGCTGTATGTATGAATGTTGAGTCACTTTCTAATTGAATATTCCATGTCACCAACTACCTATAGAATTGTTCCATGTGTCACCCTTATAGTAGTGACACACATCACCTTGACCCATTGACTTTGACCTTTTGTTATGGTTGACATGAAATTTGACCGTCCATAACTTTTTCATATGAACTCCATTTGAGGCAATTCATGTTCCATTGGAAATCTGTCAATGAGCTCTATGCATTGATGTAAATTTTTAGAGCAATTGAGATTATTGAATTTTGCGTATTTTTGAATCCTTTTAGACCTCTATGAGCATTTCAGATCCTCCTAGACCTTTGTGAGAATTTGTGGGTCCTACTGGATCATTCCTCCCCATTGGAATCCTTTTGGACGACTAAAGTTTTTTATTATTTAGAAACTGAGGATAAATATCCCTCACCCTTCCAATCTCCATCCGATTTTCTTTACTTGGTTTTACCCCTTTAAGACCATCTCGATGATATTCCACATAACCTTGTTGTGAAGTCTTGATTATTGTGTCAAGAATGGAATATTTCGGTAGTGTAAATGTGTTGAACCTCGACCGAATAGATCTAGCTAGAAAATACTACACAGATTTGCAAAGAGAAATTAAGAACAAGAAGAAGGAGAGAAAGAATGGGAGAATTCTCATTAACCGTAATGAATAATGAATAATTTACACATGATATACTTTGTATAACTCAATTAATGCACATTGGAGGAGAACCAATGCACCATAGTGGTGGTATAGAGTGATTTGGACACACACCAATAGTTACGGGAATGAACTTCCACCCAGTCTAGTCTTTCACGTAGTTATGGGAGTTAATTGCCACCTAGCTGAGTTAACTAGTCAACTAATCTTCAATTAATTGACTGAACAAAGTGTAGTGAGGAGTACATCAATGAATCAAGGGTAATGCACCATTTTGGTGATGATCCCAAGGAAAGTGAAAATTACCATGGTGATGATATCAATGTTTCATGGTGACAAAACGAATGCAACATCTAGACTCAACTCAACTAGTCAAACTAAAGTGTCAACTAAAAGAGAATATTCTCTAGGTGGAATATTCTCCCCTAAAAAATAGGAGACTGGATAATGACTAATTATGATTAATAAAAAAGGAACAACCTTAGGAAAAAAGAAATCCTAGGTGTGTGTGAAGTAACAACAACACCCCCTCTAAACATCACTATGGTGAAAATAAATATGGGTCCCATCAATGAGGTCATGTTAGGTACCCAAATACAAAATATACATTGATATAAAGTGAGGAAAGAGAGAAAAAATCATGGGAAAAACCCCCCTCAAGGTACAATGTATGTAAAAATGAGAACTACAGGTTCTAGGAAACTGTGTCCTTCACTCCAAGAAGACTTCACACGAATGGAACTTATGCTCAGTGAAAGTCTTGGTGAGGATGTATATCACATATTTTGCTAAAGGAAAGAACGGTAGGTCAATGATCCCCTCATGTACTAAGTCCTGGATGTAGTGAAAGTGTATCTTGATGTGCTTCATCCTCTACCTTTGAAATGGATCTCTGTAGAAATTTAGAGAGCTTTG
The DNA here is from genome assembly GCA_009831015.1 of Picea engelmannii. Classification (NCBI taxonomy): domain Eukaryota; kingdom Viridiplantae; phylum Streptophyta; class Pinopsida; order Pinales; family Pinaceae; genus Picea; species Picea engelmannii. The sequence continues at coordinate 28,712 of ML796625.1, forward strand.
GTTGTCACACCAAATGACGATCGACCGATGAAACTGAATGTCCAACTCAGTGAAAAAATGTTGTTTCCACATAGTCTGATTGGTTATGTTAACTACCCCTCTATACTCTGTCTCAGATGAAGATATAGCAATGGAATCTTCCCTCTTTCTCGACCAACATATAGGCATGGAAATAAGACTGAGTGAGTAACCAGATGTGGACTTACGATTAATGTTATCACCAACCCAGTCAGAATCAGTAAACTCGATGAGATTTAATGTAGAGTCTACTGCATCATGAATCCCAAAGGTGATGGTGCCTTGTATGTATCGAAGGATATGCTTTTCATCCTTCCAATGTAGCTCATGTGGCTCCTGCATGAACCTGGAAACTGCGCCAACTACATAGGACAAGTCAAGTTTGGAGTGTGTGAGATACAACAAGCTCCCCACTAGATGTGTGTACAAGGTGTTGTCAATCAATGGAGTCTCATTTCCATACTCAAGTTTGAATCCTATTAGGAAAGGATTTAGAGGAGACTTGCATTCTGTCATGTGAAATCTCTCAAGGAGATATCGTGCATAATTGGCCTGAGATAGTTTGATTCCTGATGCATCTTGATTGATCTCAAGTCCAACGAATAAGTGTAGAGGACCCATGTCCCTCATAAAAAAAATGTCATGTAGAATCCTCTTGATTGCAGTAATCGTTGAAGTCGAGCAATCAATGATCAAAAAATCGTCAACATACGAAACTAAGAGTAGAAGTGAATCAATTGTCCTGAGCATGTGGACATTTAGGGATGATTTACAATGTAAAAAGTTTTGTGACAACAGGTAGAAGTCGATCTTGGCATACAGTTCTCTAGAAGCCTTCTTGAGGCCATAAAGGGACTTCTTTAGTCGAAATATAAAATATGAGTCATGCATAAATTCCTGGAGCTACTCCATATAGATCTCATCAGAGAGATCATCATGAAGAAATGCATTCTTCACATCCATCTGATGTACTTCCCATCCCTTGGTTTTTGCAATGGCAACTTCCAATCGTATGGAATCCATATTCGCTACTAGAGCAAAGGTCTCATCATAATCAATACCATGCACTTGCTGAAAGCCTTTGGCAACAATTCTAGATTTGTATCTTCCAATTTTTCTATCCGCTGCACTCTTGGTCTTGTAGACCCTTCTACATCTCAAAATGTTCCTCCAAGAAGGAAGGGGAACTATATCCCAAGTCTGGTTCTCGAGGAGGGATTTGTACTCCTCCTATATGGCAAATTCCAAAAAGGGATTTCTAACAACCTTGCCATAAGACTATGGGTCTAAAGACTAAACCAAGAAAATATGTTTGGAGTTAAATGATTTAGTGGCAGAGAGTGAAACATAAGGCTCCTCAAAATCATATCGAGTCCTCCTAGTATCGACTAGATCACCCACGAGATCCCATGCATCTTGAAGAGTATTCTGTTCCCACTTGGGAATATGCTATGGCTCTGCAACTACATCTGGATGCTTTGATTGTACTGAATATGAATATGAAACATCTGAGTCCTCTGAATCAAAATTCTCATTTGAAGAAGAGCCAACATGTGCATTCTCATCATCTTGAACAGATGGAAGAATGAAGGTGTTTGCATGTGGTTGTTGAGGTACATGCAAGACACTTTCCTCGAATTGGACACTACACTCAATGATGATCTTGTCTGAGGAACGATCAATAAGTCTATATCCCTTCACACCATCCGGGCCTCCAACAAAAATACACTTAGTGCTCTTTGGATCAAGTGCCTTCCTCTTTTTAGAGGGAATCTGGGCCCATCCACATGAACCAAAAATGCCAAAGTGGGTCACTTCCAGTTTGAGGCCACTCCAAGCCTCGTAGGGGGTCTTGTACTATATATATATATGGGGAGATATTTTTTGGAGGTATGTCACTCAATTAATTTCTTCGGCCCATAGTATCTGTGGTAGTGACTTTGCATTCAACATGCAATATTCCATCTCCTTTAGAGATCAGTTTTTTTTCTCAACAACTTTGTTTTGTTGTGGAGTATAGGGAACTATGTGTTGCAATTGAATCCCTGCCTCATGGTAAAGATTATGGATCTCATGATTTACATTTCTCCCCCATTATCAGTTCGAAGGACTTTGATCTTCTTTCTGTAATTTGTCTCAACCAGGGCTTTGAAATATTTGAGGTGTTGAAAGACCTCAGATTTTTTCCTGAGAAAGTAAATCCATGTAAAATGTGAGAAATCATCAACAAAAATGAGAACAAAACTCACATTATAGATAGATGGATGCACAAAATAACCCATTGGGTCACTCTGGATCATATCTAAAGGTGCATAATCTCTCTAAGACTTCCCTTTGTCGAATTTCTCTTGAGGGTGGTTTCTGAGAACACATCCCTCACATACTCCCTTGGAGAAATGGATGACTGGTAGACCATCAAAAAATATTTTCTTTCTAAGTTGTTGCATGTATATGAAATTCAAATTTCCAAACCTTCCGTACCATATCCTACTACTTTCATCAGCATGAGTAAGCAGTAAACTACAATCAGGTTCAATGAATTCAAAAAACATATACAATCTAGACTGATGATTTACCTCACTGGTTGCAACCCTGGAGTTGGTTTGCATGTCATAGATGTCCAAGTCATTTGGTGTGAATATGAATTTCTTTCTAGTGTCAGAATTCTTCATATGATACATGAAGAGAAGCTTGATGGAAATTTTGGGAATGTGCAACACATTCTCGAAGCTTTCGTTGGTGAGCTCAATCCTTCCTTTGTTGATGAATTCGACAGAAGAGTTGTGCCCCATTAGAATATGAGGACCTTTACATGCATCCAATGAAGAATAGACTACTTTTGAGGCATCCATGTGATGTGATTCTCTTGAATCTATGATCCAAACATCAAGAGAGAAGTTGATGGAAATCAAGGCATGGATAGAATTGCCTTTCTTGGGATTTTGATATTCTGGATTCTTCTTCTTGGAAACCTCAAGGATGCGATCTCCAAGGTTGTTTTTCTTAATTATTTGATTCATTAGATTTTTTTTTTTTGCATGCATGTGGATTCTAGATGGAATCCTTTGTGACAGTACGTGCATTTCACCCCTTTTCTTCCCTTTCCCCCTTTGGATCCGAAGGCATCGATGAAAGGTTTTGTGTACCCTTCCTTATTTGGATGTGCATGAGGTTTACATTTGTATTTATCTTTAGATTTCTGATATTTATGTCTTCCATATTACACAGTAAGTTCATGTGCCTTTGGGCCTTTGAATTTTCCATGTTGATGAGTTTGGTTTGCTCTTGTGTCATGGATTCGATAAAGTATTCAAGAGAAGTCATCTTCCAAGTGGCTCTGGAGAGGAATCTGACTAAACAAAATGTGTACATACACACAGAGAATTCATAACCAAGTTTCAAGAGAATGGTGAGAACCATTTGTTTCTCCTCCTTACATTTATCAACCCCGAAAGCTTTGAGTTGCGACAGTAAATCCTTGAATTTTGTAAAGAAATATTGGATATTGTCGAATATTTTTGGGTCCAATGTGAGAAATTACACCTCTAGCATGTGTTCCCTCATCTCATCCTCTTTTCCAAAGAGCCCTTCCAAGTTTCTCCAGGCTTCATTGGGAGTCTTACATGAAGATATGTTAAAAAGGATATTGTGAGAAATAAGATTGCAAATTGTTCTGAGTGCTTCATCCCTTCAGTTTAAGTAATTGGATTTTTCTATGGATGATGTCAATTTTGTATCTTTATTCAAGGTTATCCTGTACAATTCTTTGGTTCAGAGATGTATAGAAATTTTCTCATTCCATGCAAAGTAGTTATAAGGTGTAAGAATGAATTGTTTTTAGACATCCATCTTTCTGTTGTCTTTAATCTTTTGTACCTGCAAAAAAAATTGGTGTACAATTTCCTTAGTAGTATGTTATATCTGATACCATGTAAATGTTTTGAACCTCCACAAAATATATCTAGATATAAAATACTACACACATTTTCAAAGAGAAATTAAGAAAGAACAAGGAGAGAAAGAATGGAAGAATTATCATTAACCGTAATGAATAATGAATAATTTACACATGATATAATCTATATAACTCAAAGAATGTGTATTGTAGGAGAACCAATGTGCCATAGTGGTGGGATAGAGTGATATGGACACACACCATCAGTTACAGGAGTGAACTGCCACCTAGTCTAGTCTCTCAAGAAGTTACGGGAGTGAACAGGCACCTAGCTGAGTTAGCTAGTCAACTAGTCTTCAGTTAACTGACTGAACGAAGTGTAGTGAGGATTATATAAAGGAATAAAGGGTAATGGAAAAGTATGGTGATGATCCCAAGGAAAGTGTGCATTAGCATGGTGATGATCCCAATGTTTCATGGTGACAAAACCAATGAAACATATAGACTCAACTCAACTAGTCAAACTAAAGTGTCAAGTGAAAGAGAATATTCTCCAGGTAGAATATTCTCCCCTAAAAGTTAGGAGACTAGATAATGACTAATAATCAAGAAAAACCCTTAGGAAAAATAAATCCTAGGTGTGTGTGAAGTTACTCCAACATGTGTCTTGTCCAAATACTCTCGAGAAAAATCATTGGTTGTTGGAACTTGAATACCTTCATCTTCATCCATAACCATAGGAGGATAATAAAGCTTCAAATTCTCAACATCTACCATTGAATACATTTTCATGTAGGATGGTAAATCCAAACGAAAGGAATTAGTACCAATGTTCTCCAATATCTTGAATGGACGATATGGGATTGCCCTTAGGTTTCTACCTTCACCCTTCATTTTATCCTTCATGATATGTAACCATACTTGATCAACGACTTCGAACTGGTTATCAACTTGATGTTTTTCATGCCTTACCTTATACCCGACTTGCCTCTTCTCCAATTATTCCTTTATTTATTGATTTACCTACTGGATCTTCTAAATGAACCTTTGATCTTTATATGTATGATCTTGGCCATCCTCTCTACATTCCTCTTCGAAATAAAATTCCATACGTGATTTAGGAAAATACCCCAAACATACTTCAAAAGGAAGTTTTTGAGTAGAAGATTGCACAACATGATTATAGGCATGTTTTACATAAGGAAAATGGTCATCCCACAGCCTAGGATGCTTTATATAGTATCCTCGGAGTAGATGTACCATTGTTTTTTTTACCACCTTTGTATTTCCATATGTATGCAGATGAAATTTTTTTCTCTTCTTTAACTTAATTTCCATGAGCTCCCATAAATGAGACCAAACTTTTCGAAAAAGAGAGAGTCTCGATATGATATAAGGTATGTAGGAAGCCCAAAATGAACCCAAATATTAGAAAAGAACATATGTGTTGTTTGTTGAGCTCCGACATGTTTCTTTCATGAAATTAGAATACACATCTTACTCAATTTATCACGACAACATATAGATAATCATGACCTATCCTGGACATTAGAAAACCCCCTACAAAATCCATCGATATGTCTTCCAATAGTTGAGAAGGTTCTTGAAGTGGCGTGTATGATCCGAACTTTATGTTGCTAGGATTTGTTGTGGTACACATAACACAACCTTTGATATACTTGGAAACAATTTCATTCATTCGAGGCTAATAACAATATATCTACAACTGTGTTACTTTCTTACCAACCCCAAACTGTCCAGAAATGAGAGATGTATGAGCTTCTCTAATTACATTTACTCTTTCATCCCTTCATATACAAGGCTTCCCAACATGATATAACAATTTTTCATGCATATAATAATATGATTGTTTATTTCCACAACTTAATGCATCATATACATCTTTAAAATCACCATCCTTAGCATATTTTTCATCATGACGTTAATGAGCTAAAGGATTATACCTTAGTATTGTTGATGCATTAATCACTAGCCTTGACAACATATGTACAACCTTATTATGAATACCTTTCTTATACCTAATTACCAAATGAAATTCTTGTATGGAACCAATCCACCTAACATTTTGTGACTATTGTAGTTTGGTCTGAGATTGCAAATACTATAAGGGTTGATGATACATATGAATTATTATCTCATTTACCATTAAGTAATACTTCCACTTATTCACACTTTGTATCAATGCATACAGTTCCTTACCATATGTTGGATAGTTAATCACAACCTGAGTGAAAGTATTGAAATGATAACATATAGGTTTACCTCGTTGCCTCAAAACTGCACCCATGGCATATTTTCTTGGATCGGATTGAATATAAAATTTCTTTTATAGATATGGCAGATCCAAAATTGTTGCAATCCTTCTTTTTTCCTTCAATGTCTCAAGGAATTTCAGTTGCTTTCCTCCCCATTGAAATACCTGTTTTACATTTGTTAATGCATGCATAGGAGCTACTATGTAAGATAAATTAGCAATGAATTTCCTCTAGTACAGTACAACTCCTAAGAAGCTCCTAAATTTTGTAATAGTAGTTTCCATGGACCATTCCACAATTACTTCTACTTTTGAAGGGTCTATCTTTAGTTGACCATTCACTACAATGTAACCCGAATATACTAGGGAAGTTTTTCCGAATTCACATCTAGACATTTTGATATAAAACTTCTCATTTTTCAAGAGTTCAAAGACTATCTTGACATGATTTATATGAACTTCCCATATTTGACTGAATATTAATACATCATCTATATATACGATACCAAAATAATATATGTAAGGCATGAATAAATCATTCATCACCCTCATGAATGTCATAGGTGCATTGCATAACCCAAATGGCATAACTAATCATTCGAACAACCCTTTCTTTGCCTTGAAAGCAATTTTCCATATGTCACTTTCTGCAATTCTGATATGATGGTAACCACTTCTCAAGTCCAATTTAGTGAAATAAACAACATTCTTTAATCGATCCATTAACTCATCAATTATTGTAAGAGGGTAACGATTTTTTACTGTATTATTGTGAAGGGATCGAAAGTTAATACACATCCTCCACATGCCATATTTCTTTGGAACTAATACAATAGAGAACCAAATGGAGAGAATCTTGGCATGATTCTTTTATCGAGATACTCCTAAATATGATTCTTAATTTATGCATTCTCAATCATTGAGGACATATACATTCCAATATTTGGAAGAGGAGCATCCTGATGTAAATATATTTCATGTTCAACCTCCCTCTTAAGAAGCAACCCTGTAGGTTCCTGAAATACTTATCATAGTTAGATATGATTTTTACCAACTCTTGTTTATGATATGGATCACAACCTGATAAAGAATATGTTATATCTTCTTCTTTCTACTTCACTATCATGAGAACAAAATATTTACATGCGCTCATGAGTATTTTCATTTTCCCTATGCTCACCAAAGAAACAATAGTTTTGATATGATGATCTATGACAATATACTCAACCTTATTATTGAAAAAATTATATTTATTCCCTTCACGATATAATATGGCCTTCCTATCATGTAGATATGGACTACCCAAGATAATGCCACAAATTTTAGGAACCAAAACATCTGATTTAACCTTGTCAAAGAAATTAGTTGTAGTTGCAAATATGATCTTACATTGTTTCATCACCTATGACTTAGCATATTAACACACCCAACCTAATGGACATGGATATTTGTGAGGTGTCATCTTCAAACCAAGATTCTTAACAATTTCTTCATATATTAAGTTAACTTGAGATTCACTATCAAATAAAGTATCTATCTTTGTATGCTTGACTATAACTCTGACATGGAAAATATTGTTTCTCTTCTTTTGATCAGTATCACTTTTAAATTTGGAAGATTGAATTGATGAATGATAGTTAATAGTTGATACATATTTTCTTCCTATTTCCATGATATTAGATTCATATCCTGAATCTGACCCTATATCTTGTCGAGCTGATTCAACAACATTTTGCTTCCCTTCATCCTTTAACTTTTTAGTCTTAATTCTGGATGCAACTTCCAACATTGTAATTGCTCATGTCCCTTTTTCTTACAGTGAGAACATGTAGGTTTGTCTTTATCTTGTTTTATTGTAGTTGACTTCTTAGTCTTTTGTTTACCTTTCAAGTTTTTTTCAAATTTGTATGTATTCTTATCTTCAATTGCATGATTACCCTTAGTTGCCTCCATATGTGTATCTTGTATTGACACCTTATAAATGTTAGTAGGGTCAAACATTAAAATAGTGTGTCGAAGATATGAGTGCATTCCACAAATATAATTTATAAGAGTTTCATGAGTATACAATGCAATTCCTAAAGATAAAAAATTATTTTTGAATTCCATGACCCTGCCTTAGATACTTCCATTCTATCATTATTGTTTGAGTATAACCTAACAGATAGAACTGTTTTCTTATAGCCTTAGTAAACTTATTCCAATAACAGATTAATTTACCCTTTTGAACAAGATCAACCTGCATCTTAATCTCCCATTGTATCAAGGTTTTTCCACTCAGTCTAAGAGTTGCTAATTGTATTTTTGCATCATCGTCCTCAATATTTTTAACCCTACAATATACCTCTATTTTCTTTATCTATTTGTCTAATTTATCAGCATTCAATTGTCTATCATAGATCAGAAATTCAAACTTGATATTGAATTTTAATAAAGGAAAATTATGACCAAATTTATTAGAGAGATTATTTTTATGATAATAATGTTTACCTCCCTGAGAATAAGACAATGATGAGGGTGATGGTGAGGGGGGTTTTGAAGGACCACCTTCATTACCTCCTCCTTCCCCTTCGATTGGTTCAAATTTCTTTGATGTACATTCATTTTTGGCCTTCTCTTGACCTTCATACATTTCTTCCACCATGGATTTAATTAAATTAAAATCCTTGAAGAAATCATATTCATAGTTTTAAGAACCCAATTTTCTCGATGAAGTCATTTATATTTGATGAGTAAAACTTCCTGAACCAATCTCATGATTGTAATAGGCAAGTTTTCCTTCTCCTCGCTTTGATTTATACCTTGTAAGAATTCACTTGAAAAAATGTGTCAATCCTTTCCTTGATACCAACTTGATCCAAAAAATACGTAGATTTAATCTTTAATACACAATAACATTTACTTGATCTTCGAAATAAAAATGATCGTTTTGTCTTCTTACAAATTACATGTGAAATACTTATCTATCCAAATACAATTTATTGATAAACAATCTGCAAAATAAATGAGTGTAAATAGAAGAACAATATTAAAATCACATACACAGGTTTGATAAAAGAGTTCCTTGATTTGGGTTACGTATTCAGGTTCACTTCCAATAGAGACCTCTTTATTAATGCTCAAATGATTGCATTTTACAATGACCTTTTTCTTCGTTGTTTAAACTCAAAAACATAGTACACCATTGAATTCCTTGCAAAACCTCATGAAAAATGAGTATAAAGTTCCTAAAATTCCATACTCGAATCATGTGGCATGTATTACGATGCATACTCTAAGTCTAGGTACCCTCAAGAACATACTTCGAGACTATACGCTGTATAATTATGAGTCTGTATCCTTCTCGTTTTGTGCACCATTAAATAGGGCATGGCCCCTTAACCTTCGTCTGAAATCCATGGTTATAATTAAATGTTAGTTAGCGGGTTCCATAAATGAACCCAAACCTTTGGCACATTGGTTATTTTTTTTTCCATATATGTGGTAGGTCATGAGGTCAAACCCTGTCGACCTTGCCATATTTTATGGTGTTTGTTTAAACTATTTGTTATAAATAACATATCGATGGATACATATAATATATCCCTCGGGAAATATAAAATTTCTATTACATCGTATACCATTAGTTCATTGATATCCCTGCACTTGGTGGAACAATCACATTCTAGACACATATAACTAGGGTCAAGGGCTTAGGTCCTTGACCCTTTTTTCCTAGATATTCAACTCTCCACCAAACATAAATAAATGTTAAGCCGAGTATGGTAAAGTCCCAAATGAATTTTGTGATGGTTAACATATAAGTTTGGTGTGTGAGATACCTCGTTTTGATCCTCCCAGGATCCATTAAAATTTTCATAAACACAAACCATTAATGGCCAATGGGAGGTTTCCATGTGGAAACCATGCATTGGTCTATCCTTCCCATGTGTTGATAAATGATTATTCCACTTGTATGTATGTATGTTGAGTCACTTACCAACGAGACATGCCAAATCAAAAACTACCAGTTTGATCATTCCACATTTCACCCTTGTAGTGGTGACACGTGTCACCTTGACCCTTTGACTTTGATGTTTTTCCTTGGTTGACTTGAACTTTGACCACCCATAAAATTTTCATATGAAATCCGTTCGATGAGATTTTTACATCATTGGAAATATATCACTGAGATATATGCATTGATGGTGTTCTCAATAACATTTGGGATGGTTTAATTTTGATATATTTTTAATCCTTTTGGACCTTTGTGAGCATTCTAGGTCTTCCTATACCTCTGTGAGAATTCCTATATCCTCCTTGATCATTTGGGTACTTTTAGATGCAAGTAGGTAATCTATATATTAACAATTCCTTCTTCTTTTATTCCTATGCTATCACATAGATATGACTCATCCATTCTTTGAGTTACACCTCACCTCATGATTCCCCCCCTGCAACCCCCAAAAATTTTCTTTCCATAAATTTTCCACCTTCACCACATCTCTATCTTCAAGGCAATGGATTCCTCCCTAACTCCCTATGCATTAAAATTACATTCCTCACCCACTAGCCTCATGTTCATGTGAAAATCTCTATTTATTTTTATTTGCTATCCATTTAGGCTCTATAACATTTGAATACAAATATTTATCTCCTCTTCTTGATTCCTTTGTCAACCTTTCAATACCTTCACCATAGCCTTGCACTCTCTTTTACAACTCTTTTTTTTCTCATCCAACTGCACAATATTTGACCTTCTTCCTTGCCTAATGGGCTTTGATAATACTCTGAAATAGACCCACAAAATATTCATTTATGGAATCTCGTTCTCTTTCTAGGCTCTAGCAGTCGCTTCACACAACACTATTTGCTTGAGTTATTTTCTTCTTTTTAACAATTCCCTTTTATTAAGCCCAACGTATTGAATTGCGAAGGGGTTACATTTATCAAGGCGCCTCTACACCACTAAATAGTTACTATTATAGCCATAAATACTCTTATTTTTAGACAACACTCACCTTTGGCACATACCTCTAGCATATGATTTTTTTCGCCAAAACTAAGTCGTTTTAGAAAACTTTCACATTAAGTAATTATATCGCTCATAAAGTTCAATGGCCCTTTTTCTTGTACACTTAAAACAAAACCAAATGCCTCATAGGATAAGATACTATTTTTATCATGTTTTTCTATAGATTACCTTTCCAAAGACCATACTAAGGATTCAATCTGATTTCTAAGCCAACAATTGTGGGTTCTTGAAATTCCCATTTTTGTCAATGGTGTCCTTGAAGTCCACTAGTAACTTTCCTTCTGATTCCTTGAGAATTATTTGGCTCAAAACTAAATTATGACTGGATAATTGGATTTTCCTATCCAATGTCTTTCCAATGATTAATTTATTACTAAATTATGAGCATTGATCATAAATTCATATGAAATTGAATATTTCCAATTTACCACTTTTTTGTACAACTTCTCCCAAGTGAAAAATAATCTCAAACACTAAATTTGGACATCTATAGAGGTAAATATGTTAGGAACCAAGGAAACTTCTCTTCGATACATAAATAACAATGATGACATGGAATTCATAAAAATTCTTAGATTCTCAATATGATGCTCCAGTAAAAAAGCTACAACAATATGGAAATCATAACTTTGTCGTTTTTCCCTCATTTTCCCATAGAATTTTTATCCAAATTAACTATTTCCCAAACTATGCATTTCTGGAAAAAAAAATCACTAAATAAAAGTGGTCTGGCTTGATGAGTATACAAACTTTTGAGTAAATACAATTTTCAGGATCAATAATTCATGGTCCCTTTTCTTCCACTGAAGTTTTCAAAAATCCCCATAATGCAAATAGAAATAGTGGATTTCCCCTATTTCAGTATCTCCATGCTAAATACCTTTGAACTATGCTCAGAGGTAAAATGTGTATCTTTATGATTTCTTTTCGAGTTGTCTATACAATTTTCACCCTTATCTCGACCCCATTTGTCGAGCACAACACACACCTTCAAAAGTCAGTATTTCATGTTTTCCAGATAACAAAAGATGAATTAATTGATGGCATTAACTAGAATTATTGTAGCCCTCATCAACAGGGACAAATGCGCAGAATTTCATCAAAATCTATGTTACACTACGATTATTGCCAAAACAATTTATGGGTTCCATTTTTTTTGTTGTTGTAAAAATGGCTATTTCTCTTTCCCTTTTATTTCTCTTCTTTTTTTTCTTCTTTTCTCTTTCTCTTTTTCAAATCCCGTACACACATCAATTTTGTATTATGAATTAATATTCATCACATGCCATATCTACAATGTGCATTTCCAATATTAGTGCACACCCCACACACCAATATTGAGTGTGTGCCTTCTTATGCCATGCACCAATATTTATCATGCACAACTTTATATATCACACACTGATATTTAGTGCACACAATTTTTTATACCACACACCAATATCTAGTGCGCACAAATTTCTATAATGTGCATCAATATTTAGCAACGATATCCAATGCACACAACTTTCTATACCATGAACCAATATTCAACATGTGCAACTTTTTATATCACGCTCCAATATTTCACACACACAACTTTTTATACGATGCATTAATGTTAAATGCGCACAATGTTTTATATCGTGCACCAATATTGAATGCACTCAAACTATTATTTTTTTTATTTTTTATTTTATGTCTTGCACCAATATCGAGTGTGCGCATCAATTCTACACCATGCGATGACATTATTTATCGTGCATATCCCGCATCACAATTTATTTCTTTTATTAGACGATTTTCACTATTTTCAGCTCACGACCATTGACACCATCGTCAGAAATTCCAGAATTTCTCATCTAAGATAAATTTGGTCTCTTGGAGGTCAAAATGATCTCTCCATACCAATCGTTCTGAGTGCAATTTTGATCAAATTTTGCTTATAAATTTTGTAGTTTCACTTGGATTTTACCTTGTTCCCTAAATTTGACACAACTCAACCACTGAGATGAAGAATTTACCAAATTCATGTTGCGATTTGGCCCATATAAGTCTAATTTTGAACCAAAAATATCTGATATAATTAAGTAATGTCCGCTAAATTAACCAAAGAACATTACTTGTGGAAAATACACATAAATTTGAAATATTTTAGTTAACTAAATTCTTGTAACTTAGTATCTATGAATTATACATATATTTAACTATTGTATGATACAATATTATTAAATTTGTCTATCAAATTCCAAAATATCATGAAGGTTGCATCCTCACTAAGGAAAACCACACACATAACATATTTTGTACTACGAGTGGTAACTATTCATAACACACATGCAATCGAATTTGTATTGCACATGACAACTATTCTCAATGCACACAACGATTCAAGAACTACACTAAAATCTGTAATGTAACCGACCTATAAGATGAGTCTCATCACTACAAAAACAACCTTTCCTGCTAAATACAAATTTGAATATGCCCCATTCATATAAAAGAAACCAAGGGGTGACAAACCCATAAAACTTACAACAAGTAACATGTTCGTTTTCCCATGCATCTAAAAACATATATAAAAACGTGATTACATCTAGTAAGCACACAATAAGCATACAATAAACACACACAAAACTAAAATAGTCATTCACACAACAGAATAATCATAACAAAAAAAAAAAACACTTATCTGTTTATAAATAAATATAGCCAACTAGCCGCATATGAAGCATGAACCTCTAAGACATAGGAATTATTGTTCAAAATATCAACAACATGCCACCCTTAAGCTAAGGATATGATTCCACGAGGAGATTTGGTCCTTTGTATATCTAATCTACACACACAACAACCTCAAACCAAGGATCTACTCCTACAATAGTTCCAATCCACCAGCTCTCTCTTCCCCACAACCTATAGAACCCCAGGAATGTACCCCCTTCACTTCTCATAGTCCATCAACCTATATCATTCATTTATCAGGATTTCCAATGCACTAAGTTGGCCAAGAATCACTTAGATAGAGACTCTAGGAACTCCCAGTTGCTTCAGAAGTTCTCACAACAACCTTCACAAGGCCCTTGAGCCATTTCCTCAACAGAAAAATGCACTACATGATTACAACCCATTTTACAGGAACACATGCCTCTTTCTCAACATAATAGATATCCAAACTATGGATTCCTTCAAGCATAACATGGATGGTTCTCTTCTTGGCACACACACAAACACACACACATATATATGTATACACACACACACACACACACACACATACGTTGTGCAGTCGAGAAGCTCAAAAAAAGGGTTAACGATTAGAAAAAGCGAAAAAATGAAAAATGATGGTTACAACAAAAAGGCACCCACTGCTAGCATTTATGAAATTAAATGGAACATACAGATAAAGAATCATTGCATTAATCACAACCAGGGAAGGTTCTTCAAGAATTTTCATGACATTTTCTATATAAAGGAGGAATGAGGGGAACATAAGACTTATTGTGAAAAGACGAACTTTCAGTGATAGAGAGCACATAGAGCATAAGTGAATTGATGAATAACACAGTGAAAATAAGTTTGAACCCATTCATAAAAAAATGACCAATACCCACAATGGCACCACCAAAGATGCAAGCGCCAATCCAAGTATGGAGGAAAACAAGAAGCAGTGTTAGGGTACCATATGAAACCACAGAGGCCTAAAAAAAAACCACACAGATTGAGGAATTCATCAATCTGGACATGGTTGCGTCACCACAAGAAGAACCAGCAAGCCCTACACTAGTGGTGGAAGAAACACAACCACCACTAACAATGACTATGGAAATTGACCCGGATAATGTTGCACAATGTCACACTACAAATGACATACACACTATATAATGACCTCCAAGGGTCGAAAAATCCCAATGAACACATGGTGAATCTAGTGCACACACAGAGGTTGCAGCGCCAAGAGAACCGAGATAAGAATCTTCATAGCAGCAGGAGGGTTCAGTGGAAGACATTAGAAACCAAACAAACCCTAACGCGGGAAAGAGACATATGGAGATTTTTTCCTCAAGTCAGTCTACAATAAGAAAGGGAAAACATCCCATGGTGCCATCCCTGTGCAGACAACCCGACGCAATCATCGTACTATTGCACATTCCAAAGGGAGTGTAAACCACACCAACTCTTCTGGGATGCATGGAGAAGTTGAAGTATTCAGACTACAACATGGACGATGTTGGAAAACTCCCCGAATCTATGCAACATGTATACCTGGACAGTATAGGGACATTCCCCTTTTGATACCCAATCCTACAACAAAAACCATGGGTAGTTGACTTGGCCAACACATGAATTTTGAACCTTCTTGATATTCCTCATTTTGGAAGGGGGAAATAAGTAAACCACTCCATCAAGAAGTTGATGTCGGTCCTCCATGGAATATTCTTATGGTTGGAATAAACCATCTCAATAGATGTGGAACTTATTGCACTCATCACAGGGCTTCTATCAATGGGTGAGAACCTCATGCAATACCTAGATGACAAAACAAAGAAAAAATCCCTAGACAAGGAGATGAAGAAAAATTATGGCACAGAGAGGGGGTCACATGGGATCATAATCAGGAGGATCAATGATGAAAAAACGAGTATGGCCACCAAGATCATGGCCTACAAAATGCTAAGGAAATTTCGCAAGGAGGAATTGCCTGGCGGGGTCATCGTAGCTGCAGCATAGTGCGCTAATGGAACTACACTCGGTTGGGCCCCATATCTATTAAAATTGTTCCTTGAAGACTACAAAGACACAAAGTACTTGGAAAAATCGTTACACTACTCATGGTTTCTCATTTTCATCATCCTAATGGGGTGGAGGGAGCTCCTGTACTCTCATTTTTGTGATTGGATCGGTCAATGTCACGCAATGCGATACACCTTATTGGGGAGTAATTCAGACACCAAGCATAGAACTACCAACACATGTACATTTTCTAGGTATCTCAGCAAGATGCAGGAAAGTGTGGCAAACACTTGTAGGATTACTCTAGACATGGTCGCACAATATTGGGACATAGCCAACTTCCGGGTGACAAGCACAACATGTAGATCCAAGTGCACAAGGATTCGAGGAAAGAATAGATACAACTAAGATACTACATCATTAAGGATGACATAGAAATGGAAATGAGGGATTGGCATGACTGGAGGATCCCAGTCCTGACATAAGAAGTTCCTAAGGGGACAAAGGTAGACACCACTATGCCCAAAAAGTTGACGAAGTTCGGGAAACCCAGTAACGATCCTACGCAACAGAATAAGGGGAGTGCGTCGAAGAAGAATACATAGGCAGCACAAAAGGAAACTTCCCTATGATGGAACGAACAAGGATCGAGGGACACTACAACATAAGAAAGTCTCTCATATATTCCATAAGAGAGTGAACCCACGAAGAGGCCAATAATACATACGGGAGGATTGCGTAAGAAGTAAAAAGAACACAAACAACTTCTAGAATACACTGTAACAAAGGATGACGTAGACCTCATGGCAGAAAGGGTGCACGACCACGTAGTGGAAGATTTTGAATAAGCCCAACACTAGAGAGAAAGAATACGAGATGACTTGGCAGGAATAAAGTGGGTCCTCGAGCAAATCAGGTCAACATAGAGGCCTGAAAGGGGAACAAAATATGTCCCTAAATAAGAAGCAATGACGACAGGGACTACACCAAGAATGGAGGACACAATTAAGAGTACTTCCTAGGAAATTCCGACTTTAAGGCTAACAAATAATATGTCGCACATAGATGAAAGTACAAAACATACGCCATTGAAGGAACTAGCATAGGTAGAGATGGTATGAGTAAGAATACCTACCAAGGCATTATAAAGGCTGCAAGTTAGTGTCTCTCATGAGGTACAATCACGTGCCAGAATAGATGCAACAGAACTACATGAGACAAGAGATGACAAGGAATCCTTGGAATTGGTGATTGAAAAAGTCAAGTTCGAAACCAAGGAAGAAAAGGACCGTGCAAATAGAATCGAACAGGGTGTGACAACAATGTACAATTACATCACTGATAGTGAAAAGGAAAAAACCACAAACGCACAGGAGAAAATCAAGCTTATTTAAAAAAATATCAAACATTATAGGCAAGAGATTGAGGAGTTAAAATAAAAATTAATTCCTACAACTTCTCCCAAGTCAAGAGAGAAGAGGAAACAAGAATTTTTACTCCAAATGGTAGCAACGGAGGAATAAGTTAGCACAACAGCACGATTGTTTGATAAAGTGGCACAACTCTTAATCTGGATTATTTTTGGAATGAAATGAAAACATCTATATTACAATTAAATACTCATGAAAATTTCCAGAAACATATAAATACAACAATACTTTATTTCTATTAATGAGAGAATTGTAAAGAGACTATAAAAATACATAGTGCAAGACTCGCTAGAATGGTGGCAACTTTATCTCTCATAAGAGATGTGACGACAATGATCATTCACACAAAGATGATTACAATGAGGCTCTAAAGGCCATTTTATGATAAACATGAATGCCAAAGCCCTAGAAATCCAAAAACCTAACCCTAGGAGATGAAGCACCAAAAGTCATGTGGGCCCCGTTTGGGTAAGTTAGTACATTATCTTCCCGGGGTCGTAACGTTTGCATACAATATCTTTTGTAGGTGTGTGATATCCCAGTGGAAAGGTATTTTCGAGAACTACACATTACATTGTCAAACTCTAACTTCGACTAGAGTTTCATTGTGGCAAGCAAAAAAAAACATTGTTTAGGGCCCCAAAACGGCCCTGGAAGTACACCAATATGTGATGACATGAAAACATACAAAATAATCCGGTTGGATTTGGTGGGAGACCACAAGTATCCACTTGGAATATGTGTAGGGATTTAGACAACCCTGAAAGTGTAGAACCCATAATTATAAATAATTAGAGAAGAACGTATTGCACTAAAAGCCGACAATAGGAGGGAGTTGGAACAGGTGGGTGGCCACCAATATCCACCTGAATCAATCGTCCCTCCTTAGGAAGCGATAGTTTCCACTGCATTGAGTGTCGAGGGAAGAGGGGAAAGCATTCTATGAACCTGAATCTTGGTCACTTGCGTGGCTTGTTGGAGAAGTTGTGATTCTTGGCTTCTAGAATACTATCATGAACCTGTTGCTGGAGGATTTGAATCTGTTTCACCAACATGTTGCCTCTTGGTTGGATGGGGCATTGTGTAGGCACCATTGTAGGTGAAGAACAATATCGTATGTCCCTTCGACAATCTATTTTTTCTTTACAGAAGGTGTTAAGGCTGCAGTGGTTATAGTTGCCTTCTGTGCATCCTTTGAACAGACTGTGAAGAGGATAATTTTTGCAGTATGAGAGATTACCTTGCGGTCCTATTTTGGTGGAACAATAGTTGGAACTACCTCTGGTATCGTGTAGAGCTGACCTCCCATAGTAATAATGACACTACAGGGTCTAGACTCATAGACAACATGATGTTTCCACATATATGGTTGTCCCAACACAACATCAAACACATAAAGAGGGGAAATGTCACATACTACCTCATCCTTGAAGGGATGGATGCCATAGGACAGGAGACACTCTTGGCTGGTGCGAATATATCCTCCCTGATGAAGCCACCCGATGTTGTATGGATGCAGGTGTATTGTTTTCAACAACCCCAACTATTTGACGACTTTAGCTGAGATGAGATTCTTATCACTATCATTATGAACAATGAAATGCAATGGGGTCCCATTCACCCACATCTGTGAATGGAATAGGTGCTCCCCCTCTTCAGGATCCACTAGTTCTTCTAGCTAAATTTTGGTGGGAATGAGAGTAGTAGTGGGGTCTACGTTGATGATCTGTCTATTTTCAATATTTTCTCGATCGAATTCTGAATGAGGGTTAATCTTTGTGTCTTTGACCTCAACCACCAACGAATGTTTGGAGTGACATTCATCGGTGTTGTGCTAGGGGATTTTGTGAAGTCACACCACTTCCTAGTGTCATTGTTCATCTTTACTTTAACCTTTATTTCCTTTGTATTGGACTGTTTTTCTAGAGGCTATTGGTTTGGGTCGTCTTTACTGTGCTTTGGTTGTTCTATATTTGCAAGCTCGAATTCCCATTTGTTCTGGTGCCTAAATTTCTTCTCGATTTTGACATCATATCGATAAGAAAATCCCAATGATGAGATGTTTAGGAAAACCATTTCAGTTTGGATGTATCTATGGAGAGCCCCATGATATTTCAGAACCAGATTTCACTCGAAGTCTTTGATACCGAACTTGGTGCGGAAGGTATGGAAAGTATTTGTGAACTCTGACACTATTTGTCTTTTCTCTTACCGTAGTTTGGTCCATCTCATTTATTGGTCTTCATAGTTATCAACATGATAGTATTGTTCCTTGAGCACATCCACAAAAAAATCCCATGTCGGCTAGGCCCCATATATTCCAGATTCTTCTGTGGAACTTTGCTCCTAGTAATTTTCCCACCAATGTTTGACATGGGGGAGTGCCTTGAGGAGTGCGAAAATGATATTTTCCCCGTCGGAAATTTTTTGAACATAGAAATAACCTTCTAATAGATTTACCCATTTTTCTAGGGCATCCACATTTATCTGAACTTCAAATATGGGAATATCAAAACTAAAGTGTACCTTGAAGGGAGAGGTTCCTCCAGAATGGCTGCTTGATGAAGATGTGTATGTTCCTATCGACAAGCATTGAACGATGTGTGCAAAATTATCCATCATTTTGTCCCTTTGTCGTGTGAGAGCTTTCTCAATAAAAAGGTTAATAGAATATCTTGCTCCACTTTTTTTCTTTTCTAACGCCATTAAGTGTTTCTTGGGCACGCGAGAGTGTTTTTCCTCAAGAGAGACAAACTCAATACCCAACTGGCTATACTTAGACCTCGTCGGGGACATGCACTGAAAAATAATTAGGAGAAGCCTGTTGTAATACCACTGATCCATATTATTTTTGGAATGAAATGAAAGAAGAGATATTACGATGAAATACTCATGAAAATAGAAAGAAATAGAGAAATACAACAATACTTGATTTCTATTAATGAAAAAATTGTAAAGAGATTGTAAAAATATAGAGTGCAAGACTCACCAGAATGGTGGCAACTTTATCTCTGAGAAGAGATGTGATGGCTATGCTTATTCACAAGAAGTTGATTACAATGAGGCTCTGAAGGCCTTTTTAGGATAAACAGTAATGCCAAAACCCTAGACATCCAAAAACATAACCTTAGAAAATGAAACACCAACAATCATGTGGGCCTCGTTTGGGTAAGTTAGTACATTAACTTCCTTGTGTCATAAATTTTTCATATGATCTCTGTTTTAGTCACGTGATAGTCTATTTTAAACGTCTTTTCAAGAACTATGCATTACACAGTCAAAATCTGACAACTTCTAAAATTTGATTGTGGCAAGCCAGAAAAACAATGTTTACGGCCCCAAAACGGCCTTGGAAGTACAACAAGATGTGTTGACATGAAAACATACAAAATAAGATAGTTGGATTAGGTGGTAGGCCACCATTATCCACCTGGAATATGTGTAGGGTTTCAAACATCCCCGGAAGTGTGGAACCCATAATTACAAAGAAGTAAAGAAGAATGTGTTACACTAAAAACTGGCAAGAGGAGCCAGCTGGAACAAGTAGGTAGCCACCAATATCCACCTGGATCAGCTCTAGACTGCGCTGGATGAGGATGGGCAGTTCCAACAATGGGATCATGACGAGGAGATGCTAATGATATCCATGAAAGATCTCAAGAACCGATAGAAAATGATGAGAATCACAAAGCGCCTGAAAGGTAATCAAGACATGAAAAATTTGTAGGCTGGCTTGATCTTTGTAGAGAGATAGAAGGAGGAGAGAAAAGAAAAAGTAGAACCACTACAAGAGAAAGTAGCGTAACTTATTGCGTAATTGGAAGAGGAAAAAATGAATATGGAGTAGGCACGAACAAAGGGCGTATCCCTAATCCAGGAGGAGATCATAGTGCAGTCAATAGAGGCAGTAACAGGACGAGTCACACATGTCCAGCAAAAAGGAAGGGATATTGCAGACAAATTCAATAACCTAGAAGAGGTTTTCCAGGTAGCGCAGAATGCCTAGGCGGCTTGGGACAAGCCACATGTGAGTGTTGGGGGCATGTTGGGTGTAGGCCTATTTTTAGGAAGTACTATTTTTGGAAGATAAAACCCAGAATTGAAAAAATATAGTGGGAAGGAAAAGAAGCACATGCAAGGAAAGCATCGTGTGAAAAACCTAACCACATTAGGGTTAGGGTTTTTGTAGGGGATTGTAACAATTGATACGCTAGAAACCAATATAAATATGTA
The DNA here is from genome assembly GCA_009831015.1 of Picea engelmannii. NCBI lineage: Eukaryota > Viridiplantae > Streptophyta > Pinopsida > Pinales > Pinaceae > Picea > Picea engelmannii. Next base: position 50,290 of record ML796625.1, read on the forward strand.
CCTATGAGGTCTAGGACAAGGGTTGAGTTCATATGTTTTATAATTTTTGGCAAATAAAATTGTTGTAAGATATTAGGCCTTTTTGTAATCTTTTGAGTTGTAGGAGAGTCAAGCAACTACATTCTGAGGGATAGATCGCAGGGTGGAAATCCTAATGTGATCTAGATTGTATGATAAAAAAATGTATTGCACACGTTGCCATGTATTACAGAACCATAATAAAAGAGCTTAAGATCCAGATCTTTGTGGACGTAGCCGAGGAGGGGGTGAACCACAATAATATATGTGTTATGTGATGTGATTGATTGCATGTTTACCTTCTTTAAGTGGTTAGTCTATGAATGGATGAATAGATTATTTTGTGAGATCTGTTATATGTTATATATGTTAGACTGCATGCATAGATTTAACAGATGAATGAATAGTAAGAAGAATAGAAAGAATAACTAGAGCAAGGCTTAAGAGGATGAATTGAAATTTCAGATCCCAACTCTTTCCTAGACTGCAAGCAAGCATCTGAGCATTTCATTCGCCCATATAACTATCTTGGGTGAGACTTCGCAGTACACTCTCTCTATTGTGTTGTCTTTTGATTTACAAGGAGGGTCGATAGTTTTAGAGGGCTTTGTAGGAAGTTGTTCAGATCTGAAACCTGAGTAAGCCCAAAAAATCGTTAGAGAAGGAGTAACAACCAACACTTGTACTTTATTTTCTTGACGTTCTTGTGAAAATAATAGGTTTGTAATATAATCATGAAGCAAACTACCAAAAAGTATGTTCTTTTATCATAAGAGTTTAACGATTCACTTATTATTGCTTTGAATTCAACATTTTGTATCATATTTCGATTTTGATTTATACTACATTACATTAACTCCAGGTATTTTAATAATGTGCTTCCAAAATTCCTTCTGGTCAACTTGATGTAAATTTAAGTGATCTTTTTCTACCAGATAAAAAAGAAAACTACTCGATTACTGTTCGTTCAGTACTCAGTGCAATTACCTATGTTTTATCGTATTTATTAGTAATTTCATTCGGGTAAATATTTTGTTGATGGGTCCCTTTTTTTTGTGAGGGTACCCATCAAATGTCGCAAAGCACATTCTCTATTTCGCTTCCTGTTGTTCCCACAAAATTCTGGATAGACAACCCCGGGGTCGACACATGTAAATAACCAGTTAATACTAACTCTTTTCCATCCATGATTTATTAAGATCCTTCTTAGTATTCACCCGGCAATGTTAAGCTACACAGAAGAAATATACATGACCTTGGCTTAATAACATAATTTTCAGGTAAGATTAAGCTATCATTTTTCTTTATCCATTTACTCTCATATTCTAGGATAAAATTTACCGATACTAAGACCTATATTTACTTCTTGTAGGTTGAATATTTCTTTTGTGAAATCATGGCTAACCTTGGGGAAGGTATTCGAATTCCAACGTTCAACTTCACATATAAATCCCTTTTCCATATAATTTATTTTGATAAAACTACTTACAAGTTGTATCTCAGAAAGATAATTTCCTTTGTATAAATAGGGGCTCGATTTGTCCTTGACTGAATACTTTAAAGAATGACCTATATTTATATATGTATATATACGGTCTATCTTATTGCTATTTATATCCTTGTATTTTATTTCATAATAACATATATTGTCTCTACATTTATATATGTCTCGGAGATGAGTGTTAATTCAATTGGAGTCTTATTTCCTAAAATTATCATGTTATAGTGTAGCTGTATAATAACAAGAACTATAGTACTATTGCATGGAAAATTGAATTTAACAGAATATAACTATATCCTTTTAATTTTAAAATATGACACTTATATATAAAAAATATAAATATCTATAATGTACCTCTACATTTCAAAAATTCTTTTTCTAATACACACAAGTGCTTACATAACAAACAATCATTTCCCTCATCATAATAAGTAACTTCCTCCCTTCCACATATGTTATATTTATGAATTTTCATTGAATTGATTTTCTTCCTTTGAAAATTAGGGACTTTAGAAATCCCTATTTTTAGGGACTACACTTGGAAATAATGGAGAAAGCGCCAGTTGTAAGCGCCAGTTGTAAGCGCCAGTTATAAGCTTCAGTTGTGAGAGTCAGTTGTAGACGTGTTAAGAGTCAGTTCTTAGTTAAGAGTCTAGTTGTCTTTGGTTTGCATGTAACTGACTCTAGAGATTCTTTTCCTATATAAAGATGTAATCTGTCTTCATTAAATAATACAGAAGTGAGCGTAGCCTCACCGTGTTTGTTTGCATGGTTTATTTTATCTTGGTATCAGAGCTTGAGAGGCGCAGACTCCCGGCAAGCGAGTGAAGCGTGAAAGCACTTGCATGAGCTAGCTGCATATCATTTCGAGGAGGAGCATGGAGTTTGACAACAAATATTGAAGCGTGCAGCATAAGCTTGGGAGCAAGTTTGAAGGTTTTGAATGTGTGAGGCTGGTGCGTGAGCTTGGGATCAAGCATGAATGTTTTGAATGCGTGAGGCTAGTGCATGTAGGGTTTGCATGCATGAATGCATGCACATGTTTTTGAGATCGAGTGCATCCGTGGAGTTTGATTGCATGTGTGTGAAGCTTTGCATGAGTGAAGTTGAAGGAAGCGATCTTTTATTAAAGTGAGTCTTTTATTATTAAAGTGAGGTATACTTTTTTTTTATTAAAGTGAATTTTTTTCTTATGATTACCTTTGAAAATCATAAAGGTGGAGTTTTTATTATTAAAAGTGGATGGATGTGTGAAGTTTAAACTTAATGTGGGATATTAAAGTTTAAAAAAGGAGGATATTTTGGATATGAAGGTGCATGCTTGATTTAAAGGTTGATATATGCATGTGAGGTGGTGTTATGATTTAAAAGTGGTGCATGCATGATTTAAGATGAGAAAAAAGATAGATTTGGATCAGTGGATCCGAAGGCAGAACGATGGACTACTCAACATAGGAGAAAACTCGACAGAAAGTTGCATATCCTTGGTGATTTACTTGCAGAGACTAAATTGCAGCGATAGTGAATCCGCTGGCAGAGAACTACCTCAACGAAGCCAACAAGTTAGATGGCTCGAATTTCATTAACTGGAAATTCAAGATGCAGATGGTCATGGAGGGCTATGGTGTCTGGAACATTGCGAAGGGAACTGAACTGAAACCTGATGCGACTGTCGGTGCGACAGCAACACAGATCCAAGACTGGGAGAAGCGCAAAAACAAGGGAAAGGTATTGTTGCACATGTCAGTTAAAGATAGCATAGTTCCACATATTAGAGATGCTACAACTTCTATTGAAACATGGACAGCTCTTAGAGCATTGTATGAAACTAGCAACACAAATCGCATTTTGTTCTTGAAAACTAAATTGCTAGGCATTAAGATGGATGGAAATGAATTTGTTAGTTCATTTTTGGGTCACATTAAAGAGGTGAAAGACGAGCTAGTAAATATAGGAGAAATTGTTTCCAACACTGATCTAGTGACTATTACCTTAAATGGTATGCTAGAATATTATCATATGTTCATAATAGGTCTTGCAACAAGGGAGAAACCTCCTACGTTTGAAGAATTGACAGGTATCTTGCTGCAAGAGGAAGAGAGGCACGAGAATCTGAAGCCTCAGAGTAAATATTTGGCACTGTGGTCAAATAATAGATCTACGAGAGGGAGATCAGGAGTAAGAGGTAGAGGAGGCAGTTCATGGCAGAGAGGCGGTTCATGGCAGAGAGGCAGTTCATAGCAGAGAAGACAATCCCCAAATCAAGGTATACAATCTGATAGGAATGAGTCAAAGAGTTGTTTTTATTGTGGTCAACCTGGACATATGGTTAAAGACTGTCATAAGAAGAAAAGTGATGAGGCTAGGAATAAACCTAAAACACATTCAGGTCATTATGCAGACAAATCTTCAAATCAAGATCACAAATTATTTATTGCTAGTGATGATATTGATGAACCCCAGAATTTTGACTCACAGGATCTTAGGCTGTTTGTGTATAACGCTGCTTTATCTGTTGAAACCGATGATTCTGATGCCTGGTTTGTGGATTTCGGAGCATCATTACATATGACTTGTAATAAAAATTGGTATGTTAATTTTAAAGACACACAGAATGGTGCCAGCATATATCTTGGAGATGACCGCACTCATGAGATCAAGGGATATGGAGACATTCCTGTGACATTGCCGAATGGTACTGTTCGTCACATTCGCAATGTGGTGTATGTGCCAGGAATAAAGAAAAATTTGATCTCTGTGTCCACCATTACAAATCAGAACTTGAAGGTTGAATTCTTCAAGAATTATTGCATAGTGAAGGATCTGTTGGACCACTACTGAACTGTTGCAACGGGTGTCAGAGTAGGAGGTCTATACAAGCTTGATGTTACCAGCAAAGCACATCATGCATTGACTTCATACACTATTCCAACAAAGATTCTTTGGCATCAAAGGTATGGACACATCAATCATCCTAATTTATTGTTATTACAGAAAAAGAATATGGTTGAAGGACTTCCCATGTTAAAGAATGAGAAAGTTGTTTGTGATGGATGTGCATTAGGAAAGATGCATAGAGATGAATTCCCCTCTAATCCTGATAAGAAAAAGAGAGATGTGCTAGATCTTGTGCATACTCATGTTTGTGGACCTATGCAGACTAGGTCTTTAGGAGGTGCATTTTACTTTCTATTATTTATTGATGATTGCACGAGATACACATGGGTTTACTTCCTCAGACGAAAAAGTGATGTTTTCAAGTAATTTTAGGAGTTCAGAACATGGTGGAAAAGCAGACAGGAAAATCCATCAAAATCCTCTGTTCAGATCAAGGGGGAGAGTATAAATTAGGGGACTTCAACAAATATTGCAAAGATAATGGAATAGTACAATAGTTTACAATACCTCACACTCCACAGCAAAACAGAGTCGCTGAAAGGAAAAATAGAACTGTGGTATAGTGTGCATGCAGTATGATGAAAGGTAAGAATCTCTCAAATGCATTTTGGGATGAAGCCATAAATACTGCAGTTTATTTAAAGAATAGAAGTCCAACAAGGTGTCTTGTTAATGTTACTCCTTTCGAAGCCTTGTATGGTTCCAAACGTGCAGTTAATAATTTGAAAGTATTTGGGTGTAAGGATTTTGCACATATTCCAAAGGAGAATAGGAAGAAATTGGATGCTAAAGCCACTAAATGTATTTTCATTGGGTACTATTCTGAATTTAAAGCATACAAACTGTTTGATCCTGCTACTCACAAAGTATTTGCAAGTAGAGATGTACTTTTCCATGAGCAAGAAGCAGGAAATCATGACGACAACAATCATGAGGAATGACAGAGACTTATTGATGAAGGATTTAAAGAAGAGAAACAATAGAAGAAACCCACACAACAACAACCATCCCCGCAGCGACAACAATAGCCATCCCCACAGCGACAACAGTAGCAGCAGCAAGAAGAAGGAATCAGTGATATGGACAATTCCAGCAGTCAGAGTTCACCTACAGGTGAAAAAATATCTTCACAAAGTGGGGAGGAAGATAATCAGTTGAGAAGATCATCAAGATAGATTCGGATTCCTGAGAGGTATAAAGACTATGCCCTAAAGAGTAGCATTTCAAATAATATAGAACCCATGAGTTTTGATGAAGCTAATGAACATGATGAATGGCGACATGCAATGGAGGAAGAATATGAATCGATAATGAAAAACAATACTTGGGAATTGACTGAATTGCCTAAACATAAGAAGCCCATTGGATGCAAATGGATATACAAACCCAAGTTTAAATTAGATGGTAGTATAGATAAGTATAAGGCTAGACTCATTGCAAAGGGGTATTCACAAACAAAAGGTATTGATTATGTTGAAACATTTGCACTAGTAGCTAAATTGAATACTATCACAATGTTAATTTCTTTAGCTACAAAGTATCATTGGAAGTTGCATCAGTTAGATGTTAAATCTGCATTTTTGAATGGTGAGTTAAAGGAAGAGGTTTACCTTACTCAACCTGAAGGGTTTGTTGAAAAGGGGTAAGAACACTTAGTGTGTAAGTTAAAGAAAGCATTGTATGGACTAAAACAGGGACCTAGGTCACGATATGAGAAGATAGACTCTTTCTTTCTTCAACAGGGTTTTATGAGGAGCAAAAGTGATTCAAATATGTATACCAAATTTGATGAGAAGGGGTATATAGTATTGATTTCATTATATGTTGATGATTTAATAATTACATGAAATGCAGATAAGTGAATTGATGAAATCAAGGAGAAGTTATCAAAGGTATTTGAAATGAAAGATCTTGGTGAGTTACATTACTGCCTAGGTCTTAAAGTTTGGAGAAATGCAGGCCAAACTTTTGTTTGTCAGAGTAAGTATGTAAGAGAAATACTTAAGAGATTTAAAATGGATCACTGTAAGTCTTCTATTGTTCCCATGCATCAAAATGTGAAACTGTCTTGTAATGATGGGTTGAAGGAGGTGAATGGCACTGTGTATAGACAGATGGTGGGTAGTCTGAATTATATCACCACAACCAAACCTGATATTTCATATTCTGTGAGTGTATTAAGTCAGTTCATGGCAAAACCTCATGAAATCCATTGGAATGCAACAAAGGCAGTACTCAGGTATCTAAAAGGTACACTTGATTATGGTATTAAGTATACTGATGCATCTGATGTTGAGTTGATAGGTTATTCAGATTCTGATTGGACTGGAAATCTGTATGATCGAAGATCTGGATAAGCGTTCAACATTGGATCCGGGGTTGTTTGGATCCGGGGTTGTTTCATAGACCAGTAAAAAGCAACCTACTCTATCTTTGTCTTCTACTCAAGCAGAATATAAAGCCTTGTGTGCAACAACTTGTGAAGTTGTTTGGTTAAGAAAACTTTTTCAAGATGTTGGAGAAGAACAAAAGGAACCTACGATGATAAGATGTGATAATCAAATTTCAATCAATATTGCGAAGAATCCGATTTTTCATGCAAAGACAAAGCATGTTGAAGCTTAGTATCATTTTGTTAGAGAAAAGTTGCAGTCAAATGAAATAACTCTTGTGTATTATAATACTAGTGAAAATGTTGTTGATATTTTCACTAAGCCTCTTGGAAAAATTAAGTTTGAACTGTTTAGGGAGATGTTAGGTGTAGAAGTCAATCCATTCTCCATTAAGGGGCAAACTTGGAAATAATGGAGAAAGCACCAGTTGTAAGGACCAATTATAAGCTTCAGTTGTGAGAGTCAGTTCTAGGCGTGTTAAGAGTCAGTTCTTAGTTAAGAGTCTAGTTGTCTTTGGTTTGCATGTAACCGACTCCGGAGAGTCTTTTCCTATATAAAGATGTAATCCGTCTTCATTAAATAATACAGAAGTGAGCATAGCCTCACCATGCTTGTTTGCATGATTTATTTTATCTTCTACTATTCACAAAAATCCACTTTTGAAACTTGTATCTTACTTCTATCTATCCAAAAAGTACAATTGGCCAGTTAAAATATTCAAATACTAATAATCAAATGTCCATAATATTCTTGATATGGCCTTTTAATGGCAACTATTTAGTATGTTCAGAATATTCTTGATCATCGCCATAAATTAAAGGCTCTTATTTCAAGTGTTAACTCTCTAGCCTAAGAGGCTGTTATTTCAAGTGTTAACTTTCTAGCCTAAGAAATATGTTCGTTTATTATTAAAATGGTTGATTAAGGTGATTAGCATGACAATGATTGTTTTTTTTTTAAATTGATTTGTTTTTTCTAGGTTTCATTTAGGTTTTTTTTTTATGGGTTTCGTCTACCTTCGCTTCGTTTATCAGCAGTTGAATGGTGACTGGGTTTTTTTGGATGACTCGGCCATTCATCTCCCCTCCACAGTTTATTCCTTCATACAGCTATCTGTGATGGATTAACGGTGGGCGCAACGGTCTTTCATGGATCGATCTTTTAGACACACAGGTTTTTCTTTCATAAATTAATTCTGTTCTGCACCTGGTTTGTCTTTCATGGATTAATTCTGTTGTGCGCCTATCCTTCGTTGATTATTCCTTCATACACCTATCCGCCATAGATTAATGGCGGGCGCAGATGTCCTTCATGGATTAATGGTGGGGCACAACTCTTTGAAGAAATCAAACACTTCTAAATTTTACGTGTTGCTCATGATTTGGAACGAATATCCATTCAACCATTACCTGCTATGGGTGAACGTCACCTTAAAGTGAATTTTCAGATTATGACATATACTAGCACAGCCACAATTACGTGGCTGATTAATGCAGAAAGGTATATTAAAACGAAACATAGTCAGCGTATAAATGAAACGAAACGTCGCCAGCACAGAAATGAAATGAAACGTGGCCACCAATATGTGTTAATATCTTAATATTTTTTAATCAGATAGATGTGGCAATATTTTTTAATCAGATAGATGTGGCAATAATCAGATAGATGTGGCAATAGGTAAATGTAAAAAAATAAACATATAAACTGATGTATTTATAACAGCTCCGAAATTAATGGATGAAATCAGGGATATTCATTTATTGTGATTACTAAGAATATTCTAGGCATATTTAATCTCGTCCCTAGAAAACGTATTAAAAACTAAAAACCTATTAAATGTGCCCATTCAATAGATATAAACCTTTCCAAGTAATTATGTAATTAAGTGATCCTTTTTCTCAGTTATATATTTTTGAATGACATTATAAAACAATCATAATAATTGAGATTTTTAACATTTCCATTAGATTAATATACTTAAATCAAATTAAAACTAATTTTGTATTTCACAATCCTTAAGCGATTACCAAGCATTCACCTATTGCTTATGTCACATTCAAAAAGAATTATTAAAGAAATTTCTCTTTCTTTTTACGTTCCATTAAAATGAGTATCTCTATAACCATTTATATTATTAATTATGGAAAAACATTATTTATCATTATTATTTAAATTATTATGCTTAATAATTATTAAAATAAAAAAATTATTTAACATAAAAATTAAAACAAAAGTAAAAATCAATTAAAACTCTCCATTAAACTATGTTTTTTTACATTGTATATTCATTTTTTTATATTAAGTATGTATTAAAATAAATTTATAATTTTTTTAATAATGAAATGGAAAAAAAATAATATAATTACAACAATATATTTATTATGAATTGAATTTATATCAAATTAAGTTCAATTATCTCTAACATAAATAATAAAAATAAATATTGCAAATAAAAAAAATAGAAAATTTAATTCATTTTTTCTAAAATAAAACATAAACAATAACATAAAAGTATCAATATCTAGTAGATTATTATATTTATAAATATAATAATCTAATTTTATATATGCTTATTTGGGAGGGGAAGATTTTACACTTCAAGATCATATGCTATCAATGCCCTTAGAACAAATGTGATTATAAGTTTCCTTTATGTAATATATAGCATGAGTTCAAAGTTCATATCTTTCTCACAAATAAAACACTTCATCAAAACCTCATTTTCATAATGTGTCAATTACAAACCAATATTGTCATTCGATGAACATGTCGCGACATTGCAATGTGATGAAAAAAACTTGGCATTACAATCTTACAAACATAGTAATGTTAGAATATGTCGAACATAGTAATGTGAGACAATGATGAACATAGTAATGTTGCAATATGACGAACATAGTAATGTTGCAATATGTTGAACATAGTTACATTGCAATGTAATGAATATAAATTGGTGTCCCAATGTGATGAACATAGGCAATGTGAGGAACATTTTGTTGCATTTCTATGTGACTCACATTTGGAGACATTGCTATGTGACAAAAATTTCCAAACATTGCAATGTGTTGAACATAGAAATTTTGCAATCTATCAAAATAGTAATGTCACAATGTGATGAACATGTACAAACATCACAATGTGACGAATATATACATCGGTCACAATGTGACGAACATAACCCTACTGTCTTAATGTGACAAACATAAATGAACGTTACAATGTGATGAACATTTCCCTACCGTCGTAATGTCATGAACATATACGTCGATCACAATGTGAAAAATATAGACCTTAATATAGCCCCATCATCGCAGATGAACATTTCACTCTCATCGCAATGTGAGAAAAATATCCTAACATTGCAATGTGACACACATATCATGAGGTTGGATTGTGACAAACCTTTCCAAACATCACAATGAGACGAACACAACCCATTGTCACAATGTCATGTAGACAACCCAATGTGGCAATGTGACAAACATAGACCAACATTGCAATGAGATGAACATTTTTTGATGTGGCAATGTAATGAATATAACCCTGTTTCGGACTGTGACAAACCTATTCCAATGCCATAATATGAAAAACATTAACCCTGCGTCGTCATTTGATGAACATAACATTATGATGTCATGTGAGGAACAAAAGTTAATGTCACAATGTGACGAACAAAACTCGATGCTGTAATGTAAGAAACGAAAAATGATCAACATTGCAATGCAGTAGTGTCATATTAAACTTTTGTTAAACATAATCAACACGATCCACCATAATTAGATCAACATGGTCAACGAAGGTTAGTGATCGACTTGGTCAACTATAATAAACCCCAGTTAACCATAGTCAACCATGATCATTGTCAATTAGTGTATTAATATTTTAATAATGTATTAGAAACTTAATTAAGGTTAGTGTATTAGTATATTATTAATGTTTTATTGTATTAATACTTTAATCGTGTATTTATTAATGCATTTAATGTATGAAATATATATATTTTTATTATTGTTGTAATGATGTATTATTAATGTATTAATTTATTAGTGTATTAATATTTTAACAATGCCTTAATTAATATTGTATAAATGTACTAATTAATTAATACATTACGTTATACATTCATGTAAATTTATATTTTAATTAATATTTTGATATTAATTTTTAATGTATTAATATTTTGGTAATGTAGTGCTACATAATAATGTCTTAATGTATTAATATTGTAGTAATTTCATTCATAATCATAAACATAAGAAACCATGATCATGGTCAACCATAGTGAATCATGATCATTTTGAGTAAATATGTTTAATACTTTAACAATGTATTATTAATATATTACTGCTTTTATAATGTATTTATTAAGGTATTAATACATTACTAATATATTTAATAATGTATAATAAATGTATTGTTTTATTAATTAATACTTTAGTGATGTATTTAATGTATTTATTGATGTATTTAATATATTATTAATGTATTACTTTATCATGATATTAATAAATAATGTATTAATATATAAATTAATTAATAAATTGCATTATTAAAGTATCTATCAATCAATCAATGTATTATTACTTTATTAATGCATTACTTTATTTGTGTGTTAATACTTTAGAAAGCTATTAATTAATAATTTATTAATATATTGATTAATTAATACAGTGTTATTAACCATTAATATTTTACATTTTACACTAATGTAAATTAATACTTTAATTTATATATTACATTTATACATTATTATTATTATACGATGTATTAATATAATATATTACATTAATATATCATTAGTCCCAAGAGTTAGCTTAAGTGGTTCTAAGCTAGACTTGAAGCTATCCCCAATGGAGAATGTCACGAGTTAGAATCTCTTGTTCCCCTTGAAATTAGGCTCTTAATCAAGCAACATCAATACATCAATAGATAACACAAAAAAAGGTTATCAAATATTTGGTATCTCTTTTTGTTTATGATACATGTATGTGGATATGTAAATTATATTGCTTAATTGGTATAGGGATTAAATTTCAGTACCGAATGATTTCTTGAAGATTGGATAGTTGAAGACATTAATGTGTAATTGTAGCTTAGACAAGACCAAAAAGGAACAAGCATTCCTTTAGTCTTCATCCTTTTGTAAGCTAGTGAATTTGTCATGGAACTTGAGACATGCACAGATTTTTTAATGTTGCTATGTTAAGTCTTGTTCTTGAATTCAAGCGCATAATTTGGTTTCCCTTTTTTCCATGTTTCCGTTTTTACCTTTGATTAAAATAAAGTTGAAATTGTCTATGTACTTATTCCATCCGTGTTTACCTTTGATTAAAAAAAGTTGAAATTGTCTATGTATTTATTCCAATCCCTTTGACTTGAATTCGATCGTTCATGTTGGCATTCAATTTCATGATCAACCAGATTGAAATAGCTTCTTGAGTAACGAAAAGGGATGAAGGCACCTTGACTCTAGCCCCTTTAATCTAATTGATCTAGTGCACTTCTCTGCCGACAAATAGATTTTTTACCTTCATCGGTCGTAGGGACACTCATATCTGAGTATTGTTGCAATATTCTTGTTGTTTAAAAAGATTAGGATTTTTCTTTTATATTTAGTTTTGCATATCGTGGTGACAAATAGACTGAAAATTGATGTTAGAATAGAACAATATTTCAACGAGCAATACTAAAAACGTGGTTGTAAGACTGTATCTAATTATTGAAACATTCCTCTTTTATGTAAACCATAACAGATATTTTTGCATAAACCATAACAAAAATTTTGGCATAAACTTTTTTTTTTAAGTGAGATATTTTTGCATAAACCATAACAAAAATTTTGGCATAAACTTTTTTTTTTAAGTGCATCGCATTACTCAAATAACTTGGTCATACATTAATGTTTTGTATTTATGTAATAATGTTACAAAGTGATTTTAATGTATTTTTACTTTATTAATATATTAAAACTTTAACAATGTATTACTTAATATTGCATTAACATATTGTATTAATTTTATTAATACATTACATTATATATTAATGTATAAATAATTCAATTTATACATTTCCTTAATTAAATCATGTACTTTACATTATTATTAATGAATTAATACATTACATTCACACAATAAGTTATGCATTAATCTTTTAATACTTTAATTTATAAATTACATTAATTATTTAATACATTTAATAGTTCTAATTGTTATTTTATACATTAATTTATACATCATTCATTAATACATTACATTATTCATACAATAAGTTATAAACTAATCTTTAATACTTTAATTTATAAATTACATTAATTATTTAATATTCTAATTATTAATTTATACATCATTATTATGTTATTTAATTAATATATTAATACTTTAGTACATTATATTAACTCATTTCTATATTAATAAATTATTAATATTTAATTACTTTATTAATGTTTGAATACTTTATTAATATTTAAATAATGTTTTATTGTATTTATACTTTAATATAATAATGTAATTCAATACATTAGTGTAATGTTTAAATTTAAGTATCAATACATTAATAACAATAAAATATTAATAATTAATTTAATACATTATAAAGTGTATATTTAAAGTGTATATTTAATGTATTAATTTTAGTGTATATTTAATGTATGTATTATTTTATACATTAATTTATACATCATTATTATGTTATTTAATTAATATATTAATACTTTAGTACATTATATTAAGTCATTGCTATATTAATAAATTATTAATATTTAATTACTTTATTAATGTTTGAATACTTTATTAATATTTAAATAATGTTTTATTGTATTCATACTTTAATATAATAATGTAATTCAATACATTAGTGTAATGTTTAAATTTAAGTATCAATACATTAATAACAATAAAATATTAATAATTAATTTAATACATTATAAAGTGTATATTTAATGTATTAATATTTTCTTAATATACTACTAGTTTATTAATGTATTTTTAATGTATTACTTTATTAATGTAGCATATTGTATTAATTCATTAATGATTATTGTATTTGTTGAATTAATGTTTTCTTGAATATTGTATTAATGAATTCATGATCATTTATTGATGTCACAATCTCATGAATGTATTCCAGCATTGTAATTTGATGTACAAAACCAAACAACACCATGTGATGTACAAAAATCATACATTGCAATAGGAAGCAAAAAGCCCTACATTGTAATGTCACAATGTGATGACAATAGTAATATTGAAATCTCACAAATATAGTAACATCACAATGTTATTATCATAAATAAACGTCACAATGTGATGAACATAGCCTTGTCATTGCATTTTGACGAACGTATCCTCACGACACAATCTTAAACTTATATCCTAATGTCAGAATGTGACAAACATTTCCAAACATCGCAATGTGAAAAATAACCCCTTGTTCCAATGTGATGTACAGAAACCAATATCACATTGTGGAAAACATTTCCATATGTCGAATGTGACGAAAATAACCCCTTGTTGCAATGTGATGTATAGAACCCAATGTCTCAATCTCACAAACATTTTCAAACGTCGTAATGTGATGAATATAACCCCTTGTCACAATGTAATATGCAAAACACATTGTCGCAATGTGACAAAAATAACCCTACATTGCAATGAACAATGTTTGCATGTAAAATTTTCTCCCTCTTTCTTAACAGCAGCATTTTTTTTCCATTGCCCTTGAACTTCCTCTTTCCTTTGTCTCCATGATTGAAATTCTTCTTGTTACCCTCATGAGTTTCATTCCTTCCTCTGGCTTCCAAATTAGTTGCGTGAACACAAACTTCATTTATATTTGAAGGGTTAAACATGAGGATTGTATGTCTCAAGTAACTATGTAAAGCTCCAATGTATTTGAGTAAAGTTTCTTGAGAAGAAAAATCTACTCTCAAAACCAAATCTCTTCTCCTAAATTCTTGAGTAAATCTTTGCACATTTTTCCCTTTAGCTTTTCTAAAATTTTGCCAATCCATGGTATCTTTTTGCATATATGCCAATGGGTAAAATTGTTTTTTAATTGCAACAATAAAATCATTCCAAGAGGTTAAAATTTTACCATGTTTCTTCATGTCCTCTTGAGTCTTGGCTTCCAACCAAATGAGTGCTGCACTATCCAATATCAAAGAAGCAAGTTGAATCTTAGTTTCATGATCTTGAATTTTTTGTATCCTACAATACACCTCAATCTGACGAATCCAATTATCTAATTTCTCAGCATTTACCTCTCCATTGTACATTGGCAATTCAAATTTAATATCAAGCTTTAACAAAGGAATTTGTGGAGGAGTTTTACCATGTCCCATTGGAGAATTTGGAAGAGGTTGTGAACTGGTAGAAGAAGAGGAAGATGGAGCTGAGGGTGGTGGAGTAGCACCATTCCCTCCATTTCCATTTGGAGTTTTATCACCACTGTCTCCCTTGTGCTTTGAAGGGTTGGAGCCTTCACCTTGCAACCTTGTATTCCTTTCTTGCATCAAGACTTTCATCATTTCTCTCATTTCCATGAAATCCTGTATGAGATCTTCATCTTTTGTAGGAATATTTTCATGTCTCTCTTCATGAGCCATACTTGGTGAATGCCTCCTTGAAGCTTAAGGTGATGATATAATTTTTCTTCTTGAAGGATGAGAACTTGGCTCTACAGGTTGACCTTCTCCTCTTGTGAGTTTCAACCTTTTGAGCATCAGAAAACAAAACACTTGAAAATAATCAAGCCATCAAAAACCTAAGCTCTGATACCAACTTGATCTAAAAATGATAAAGGCTTGTATTCTTGAAAATATTTGCAAGTTTTAATTCAAGTGTTCTTATGAAAAAGGATCAATTTGCAAACACAATTTTCATAGAAATTACACATTCAAGATGCAGATAATAAGAAGAAAATAACAATGAACAGTAAACACATAACACATCAAATGAATAAGGAGTTCACCCTTCTCTTGGGCTGCATCTCCTTGTCCAACTTCCAATGGATCTTTTATATTATTTTCTCAAAGTGATAAAAATATGTGCATTAGATTGCTCACAATTCTAAATAGATGGCTCCAATGGCTTCAGAATGTCCAAAAACCCCTAGCTGGGATTTTTCGACACCTGATTTGGCCAAAAAATGAAGAAGATAGGCTTCCTAGAAGTTCCCCTTCAAACTTGTTGTCTCTGGATCGCCAAATTGCACCTCTGTGTGTCCAACCTAGCAGACACGCTCATTTCCATGCTAAAACCTAGCACCAGGTGCATAACCAAAAACCATGCAAACTGTAGGACGGTTAGGGAGCCTAGCCCCTAACTGCCAAACCGTTGGGCATATGGCCATATGACCGGGCTCGCACACAAAAGGGGCTAAGTCCCAAGTCAAATGGTAGAGCAACAAGTGTCAGTGCAGTTTTAAACCATTGGTAATTAAACTCCCACACAATGTATGAACCACCGGTCATATATGTTGTTGACTCCATTTTAATTACGCACGCAAGTAGTCATATGTTATATGTATATGAACCGGGGTTGTGGTTTAGCCCCAGCCCTGTTCGCACCCAAACCATAACATAATGTTAATTCAAATATATTCGCAACCATATAGTAGTTAAGAAACAATGGTGAGCATGTCGGTTGGGAAGCCCTTCCCAAAGCTCTTCCCCTGCCCGGAGGTCATGGGCTTGAGTCCTTCCAACTACACAATTTTTATCCAATGCCGAGGGGACATGTGGCGACCCTTGCTTGGGCCACGTGTCACCAATCCATTCTCCACCAAGATGCCATATGTCAAGAAATGATTCGACCATCCAACTGCCAACTTTCTGCCAACTCATCCCTGCCACATTAGCATATGGCTCCACCACATCATCGTACGACCCTTCCATGTCAACATCCGTACGGACTGTACAGTCAGCAAAATTTTTGCTTATTTGATGATTTGAACAAAACGTGATATCTCACTCATCCGATGTTCATTTGAACCCAAATGAGTTGTGTTGGGTTCATGACGACAAGGCCTACGCACCTGTTCGATTTGAAGCAATTCTGAGCACTTTGAATTTTGAGCAAAATTTGATCCCCATGATCATTGCCATATGGGTGACATGGTTTAACTCCACATCTTCATGAAGATCTAGGTTCCCAACTTTTCCTTTGTTCTTTAGATTTTTTCGCTTCAACCTGGGACCTATTTCTTTGCCTCTCACAACCCCTTCCGGAGTAGTTAAGTGTTTTTTTATGTGCTCTCTCGTGGAGAAGGATTGTTCAAATCCACTATATTCATGTGGATCCAACTGAGCAATGATAAACCCTTAAAAGAGGAGAAAGGAGCCACAAGAGATGCAGACTTAGAGGGAACTAGGGGGACCAGGACTTTGCTAGAGGGAGGGCGAAGGAGGTTAGGATCTAGCGGAGTGAGTCCTCCCATAATGGAGTTTACACAGTCTAAATTGGTAGCTTGAGGTGGAATTAGCGGGGGTAAAAAGTTTGTTGGAGTGTTTGAAGACTTAGACAACCACGGTTCTGTGAAATATCCGAAGAGTAGTCCATCGGGAAGAGTGGGAAGAGGGGAGGAAAATTGCTCAGCCTAGGGAGGAGCGGAGAGCAAGTCATCAGGGTTCGCCAGCTGTTCGAGTGGTCCTGCACCTACCAAAAAACCTACTACCACGACATGTGCCATAACTATCCCCATGTTGTTAGTAAATTGTGCGGTGATTGGGAAGGCTTCTATGGTTGGGAAGGAGAGGGAGAGACCGCTGAGGAAGGAGAGTGGGAGAGGGAGAGAATGTCGGGGAAAGGGAGAGGGGAAGTGTCAGTGCGAGAGAAGAAAGGAGCAGAGTTTAAACGCAAGCGAGGGAGGGGGACAAGTAAAACCACAACCATGTGTGAGCGATTCTCACCATAACTGCAGATCCCCCCACCTCATTCATATTATGTTCAAACCTCATCACCACCCATTATTTCAATACCTTAATTATAATAATCGTAACCATGATACCCTAATCATAATAACTGTAACCCTAATAAATTTAATTGGATTTTTACAATTACATATGAAAATACTACTACATCTAGGCATTTGATTTGAAGCACAAAGTCAAGCAAATGAAAAATTTGTTTCTCCAAAAATGGGGAAATTTAATTTATAAAAATGTTCACATATGCACAAAGACAGTTAAAACCTTAGTACATATAAATGAGCTATCTAGTTTCTCATGATCTCATCGTTAATTTTTTTTTGATATTTCAATGTTATCTCAAACATACCAATGTACATGGTCACAAAATTTGACGGTGAAGACCTTATATAATAAACCCCTATTAGAACACCAAAAAAGAGCATGCTAAAAAAATTAGGTTTGGTTGTTGTTTCTCACTATCAATCCCATACCACTGGTTTGATCTGGATTATTTTCGGCATGAAATGAGAGCAGAGATATAATAAAGAAATGCACAGAGATATTGCAAGAGAGACAAAAATATAACATAGATATAGAGGAAATAACAAGAGTCACAGATATACATTAATAAATGATTTCTATTAATGAAATAAATGTACAGAGACTGTAAAATACAGAGTGAAAGACTCACTAGAATGGTGGTAGCTTATCTCTGAGAGGAGATGTGATGGCTACTTGCATTCGCAAGAAGATGATTACAATGAGGCTCTGAAGGAATTTTTACAATAAACGGGAATGCCAAAAGTCCTAGACATCCAAAAACCTAACCCTAGGATATGAAGCGCCAAAAGTCATGTGGGCCCCGTTTGGGTAAGTGAGTACATCAACTTCCCGGGGTCGTAATTTTTGCATACGATCTTCGTTTCAGGTGTTTGATAGCTCGTTGGAAAGGTATCATCGAGGAGATTCATTTTGGGGGCTCAATCATTCCATCGGCTATCGTCGAGAATATCGATCTCGAAAAACCTTCATTTGGACCCTCAAAATGGCCTGAGAAGTTAAAACCTGCTAAAAATAGTAAATTGCCAAAATGGCTAGAAAACTGTTTTGAGCCATTTGGAAATGGTGGGTGGCCACCGATATCCACCTGGATCATGGTCGGTTCATTGGATTCAAATGGTTGAGGAGGGATTCCTATAGAATAAGGGGAGTCCAAATTGGTACATGTTGTGGTTCATTTGTCTGGTCCAATCTGAATTTTAAACCCTCCATTAATGCTTGATCCGATGTCGGATTGAATCAATCATAGAAAGAAGTGCACACCGAATGTAATATCGAGATTTATTCTAGCTATTTCAACATCAGATATCAATTCCTCGCATGAGAAAAACCATTGAATTTATAAATCTTGGATTTAAATAATACTTTGAACTACAAGCTTACCTTTACAAGACGATGATGAAAAGGCATGGGAAGGAGAGTAGCAGGAATATTTGTCATGGCGAAGGGGATTTGTCATGATTTTTTCATGTTGTTTCAGTTCCATATATCATATTGTGATATTTTAATACAAAACCATACAATATTCATTCAAGTTGTTGGGCTCAATAGATATGAGGTTAGATTATCTACATTCATCATCCCTTCTTAGGAATTAGACAGAAGGAATATAATGTAATGAGTACTCTTAATTGAAATGGTAGACACAACATAAACGCTTCACATTCACATATAAATGGTAGACACACTTCATAGTTGAAATTGTAGAGACAGTAGAAACTCTTCACATTCACATAGAAATGGTAGACATGCTTCAAAGTAGAAATGGTAGACACGGTAGAAACACTTCACATCCATATAATTGAAATGCATACTCTTAATTGAAACGGTAGACATTGTAGACACGCTTCACATTCACATTTAATTCAAATGAAACATAAATATTTGAGTTGCATCGCAATAAGGCATAATGAGTAATGTAATGGTGGTTATTCACTCAAACGTGACAATGAGATGGTACTCATTAAAAATTTAATTAACATGTAAATTTTAAAAGTTAAGTAATCTTGGTTGTATTTGTATAAGTATACTTCATGGTAATTGAAAACTTGGCTTTGTAATTTCTTAATCCTAAAAAGTAAATGTGAAAAACTAAACATCTTATTAGGATGTCTTTATAAATGCAAGGAAGTTATCAACATTAAATATCATTCATTGATTTGAGTGTAAGATGAAGAATATGTCAAAATCTTTAATTGTTAACCATAAGATTGGAATTTGTAATTAAAAGATTAATTAAACCATCAATTTCAATAGGAAGAACGCCTATCCACATAAATATATAGATAATGTATATTAAAATTAAATAATTAATGGAATTTAATAAGTAATTAATGTAACCAAGAAAAAGTGAAAAGTTGAATGGCTTGGTAGACACAATTATGTTATAAATTATGGATATAAGACGAAATACAATATTTAATATTTAGTAGAAAAAAAATAGAAGTCCATGTCTTAATGAAGAATGTAGTGGATAAGACGAAATGCAATACTTAGGAGTAGATTTTGGTTAATTTAATTAAACTATACTTAAAATATTTTAATTTAATTTGATTTATAATTAAATTTTAAGTTAAATTTAATTTATAGTTAATTTATAATTTAATTAGGGTTTAATTTATAGACTAAATTATATTTTAAATTAGGGTTTAATTGTAATATAATTATAGATTAAACATCAATTTAAATATAATTAAAACCTAATTTAAATTAGATCTATAATTAAATTAAATTTAATCTATAATTAATCTTAATTTAAACTCTAATATATAAATGTATAGCTAACCGTTAAACATAGTTATGAAATATTTTAAATTAAAGTTATATATATATATATATATTATATAACATATTTGATTAAATTAAAGTTCATTTTATATATATGATATTAAATTTTACACGAAGGCTACATTCATGTGATGGTTGAAAAAGTGCACAAACAAAACATGTAGGCTTGTCCTTTTCCCTCGTACATTTAAAAATTGAAATTCCTTATTTAATTTGAAGGAATAAATCACTTTTTTTTTTTTCAATTAGATTTTTATTATTTTTTTTTGAAATGGGGTTTTATATTATTTTTTTGAAATAGAGTTTTATAGCGTTCTATATTTTTAAGTAGAGTTTTATATAAATTTTTATGTAGTAAGGTAGTTATCGATATTTTATTTTATTAGATATTTTTTATTTTATGTGTATTCATATGTTGATTATATATACATTTAATTATTATTTTATTTTAATTAATGAGGGTTATTAATAAGACATATTTTTCAAAATTTAGTTAGGTTTTATATCAAATCACTAAACATGAAGAATTTTTCAATCTTTTACAAAATATCATCTCTACCAAAATTAATGTAGAGTGTCACATTTTTTAGAGTATATATATATATATATATATATATATATATATATATA
>ML796625.1:81666-98337 GCA_009831015.1 Picea engelmannii
GTGTGGCCCCTTTACTCCATATGTGAGTCTGGTCGGAAAGCTATCGTCAGCCTGCATCATCAACCATCATGTTAGAACATGTCAACAACATATCATCAAATCAATAAATATCATGGTAAATAAATCAACTCAAATATCACACTCCCTGACTCAATCCGGAGTCCAAGGGTTCCGTCGATGCCTATGCATCCTCCAGGTCACAAACCCTGCACACTCAAATAAACTGATTCAATAGCACCTGTATATAACAATAGTAATACATCATATCATCTATCATAACGCATCATAATCGAGTATAAATGTTTTAACACCAGAAAAGTCCAGATCACTTACGATCAAGTGTCCTCAAATAATAAGTTTTGTGAGTGCGCCAGAGCGGGATGTTACATACACCCCCTCTTGGTCTAAACTTCGTCCTGAAGTTTCTTAGTATAAATGCTGAAATAAATGTACCACAATATCATAAGTACCACAGTATCATAAGTCTATCCATCTAACAAAAATGGAAACTATTGGTGCATATCATATGCATCCTCCCAGGTCGCCGAGTGCGGACTATAACTGTCCCACTGGACCTTGACCTGATCTACCATTCGACGTCGTAACTATAGAACGCGATGATCTAAAATGCGGACTGGCTCAGCCGTGAGCACTCCATCGTCCGATACCTGCAAGGAACTCATTTCAATCACGTGTGTAGGATCACTAACATATTGTCTCAAAACAGATACATGAAAAACATCGTGCATACGCCTCAAAGAATCAGGCAAGGCTAGTTTATAGGCCATGGGCCCCTTTCTCTCCACAATATTGAAAGGTCCCATGAACCTAGGAGAGAGTTTATCTCCCTTTCCAAACTTGATCGAACTCTTATGCGGTTTAACCTGCAAGAAGACTCGATCGCCGACCTCGTAACTATGGTCGACTCGATGCGCATCAGCATAACTCTTCTGTCAATCCTGCGCTTCTTTTATCCTTTGTCTTATGGTTTGCATTTTCTCTTCCATTTCTTGGATCGCTTCTGGTCCCACCAGGACCCTATCCTCAAGCCAATCCCAACTCAAGGGCGTTTGAAACGGTCTCCCATAAAGAAACTCAAAAGGCGACATCTTAATGGTGCTCTGGTAACTGTTGTTGTAAGCGAACTCTACGAGAGGCAAGAATTCCTCCCAATGCTTTTGTTTGTCCATCACGTACATGTGCAACATGTCTTCCAAGGTTTGGTTCGTACGTTCTGTCTGTCCGTCACTCTCTGGGTGATACGCAGTACTAAAGTTAAGTTGATTTCCCAAGGCCTCTTGGAAACTCGTCCAAAATCATCTAGTAAACACCAATCCTCGATCGGATATAATATTTTTAGGCACGCCATGCAGTCTCACAATCTCACTGATGAAAACTCTCGCTATGTCCAGTGCCTGATACGTCGTACGCACAAGAATAAAGTGAGCACTCTTCGTCAGAGTGTCTACTACTACAAAAATCGAGTCATGTCTCCTTGCCGTCCGTGGCAATCCAACAATAAAATCCATCGAAATGACTTCCCATTTCGATTCCGGAATGGCATGTGGTTGAAGTAATCCTGCCGGGTGTTTATGTTCAGCCTTTACCTACTGACACTCGAGACATCTAGCCACAAAGTTGACTATGTCGGCCTTCATTCCTTTCCAGAAGAACAAGGGCTTAAGGTCTTCCCTCATCTTCGTAACTCCCGGGTGAGCCATGTAAACTGCTCTATGAGCCTTGCTCAGGATCAACATCCTCAACTCGTCATTTGGCGGTACGTAAATCCGACCTCTAAACCTCAATAACCCATCGCGGTCAAGAGTAATCCCTCATATCATGGTACCATCATAGTGTTTTGTCCGATAAACTCATCGAATTCTTTGTACCAGTCATCGTCACGCTGTAAAGTGAGAATATTCTCACATAGTTTCGTCTGAAGAGGTAACACCGAAAAGATGCGTGGCCTCCGACTCAAAGCATCAACCACTCGGTTCACTATTCCCTTTATGTAAGTAATCTTGAATTCGTACTCGCTAAGCAATTCCGACCAACGCCGTTGTCGCGCGTTCAGGTCGCTTTGCGTAAAAATGTGTTGTAGTCCACAATGATCAGTCTTTAATTCAAATTTTCGTCCAACAAGGTAGTGTCTCCAAACCTTCAAGGCATAGATGATGGCTAATAACTCCAAATCGTGCGTCGCGTAATTCTCCTCATGCCTTCTCAGTTTTCTCGAAATGTAAGCAATCACTTGTTCGTCTTGCATAAAGACTCCGCCTAAACCTTCCTTGGATGCGTCAGTGCATACCAAGAAGTCTACGTCCATGTCAGGGACATTTAGTATCGGTGTTGTTTTCAACAACTCTTTAATCCTTCGAAATACTTCTGCGCATTTCTCAGTCCAAACAAACTTCTTGTTTTTCTTCTGCAATTCCGTGATCGGATTTTCTATCTTTGAAAATCCTTCGACAAACCGTCGATAGTATCCTTCTAAACCCATAAAACTATGCACTTTTGTGACATTCGTCGGCGCAGGCCATTCCATAATAGCCTCAACCTTGGCTGGATCCACGACGATTCCTTCGTCGGAGATGACATGCCCTAAGTAGTGAATCCTCGATTGATAAAAAGAGCATTTAGACAACTTCCCATATAATTTGTTTTCTCGTAAACATTGTAGTACCAAACGCAAGTTCTCATCATGCTCCTTCGTTGTCCGAGAGTAGATCAAAATATCGTCAATGAATACTTGGATGAACTTGTCCAAGTACTCGTGGAACACCCCGTTCATCAAACTCATGAATACCCCTGGGGCGTTTGTCAATCCAAACGGTAAAACAGTAAACTCATAATGTCCAAATCTCATATTAAAAGTGGTCTTAGGGACGTCATCCTCCTTGATCCATAACTGGTGATACCCTGATCGCAAATCGATCTTGGAGAACACCGTCGCCCCCTTGATTTGATCGAACAGATCATCAATTCTTGGTAAGGGATATTGATTCTTGATCGTAGCCTTGTTCAGTTGACGGTAGTCAATGCAAAGCCTCCATGATCCGTCCTTCTTCCGAATGAGAATAACTGGTGCACCCCATGGTGACACACTAGGGCGTATGAGTCCCAAGTCCAACAACTCCTTCAGTTGCATTTTTAACTCTTTCAACTCCGGGGTCAACATCCGATAAGGAGTTCTTGCTATCGGTTCGGTCCCCGGTTTTAGGTCTATAGTAAACTCCAATTATCTTTCTGGCGGCATCCCAGGCAACTCCTCTGGAAATACGTCTGCAAACTCCTTCACCACTGGAAGGTGTTCTAGACCTTCGGCTACTCCCTTTTCGTTTAGCGCAAGGATTGCATAAAGCTTGCACCCCTTGCGCATACTCTTTCGTAACTGTAAGGAAGAGACGAACCTCACGGATACTCCCTGGTTTCATCCTACAATCACCCGTTTCTGTCCTTCATCATCCACCAAGCTCAACCATTTCATCTTATAGTTGAGTATCGCCTCATGCGATTCCAACCAATCCATGCTGATCACGACGTCATAAGATCCTAAGATAGTGACGTACAAGTTGACCCTCGTGACAAACTCTCCCAGGTTAAGGGCACAGCCCGTAACGTTTCCTCCGACCTTCTGTTTGGCTCCCGAAGCCATCTCCACGAACCTAAACTCGTCCTGTTCGATTGCCTTGACCTTGATCCTTTTTAGAGCTGCACCAGAAATGAAACTCTTAGTAGCTCCTGGGTCTATCCAAATACTAAGGGTTTGGTCAGCGATAGTACCTGCCGTCTAGAGCACAATCGACTGGTGCTTTGCCTGGCGGTTATTCACTGCTGCATGTATCCGATGGGCCTTGCCCATATCTCCCACTGTAGCGGGTCCGACTGATCCAGATGCTCTGGTCCTCTCCACAGGACAGTCGCGCTGGTAGTGTGGCTCCCCACACATCCAACACCCCTTCTTCGGCCTAGTAGTCCTGGTACCCGAGGTAGAAGATGATGGCCTGCTGGCCTGGAAACCTGGTCTGTTCTGCTGAACAGGCCTAAACTACTGTTGTTGCTGCTGTGGTCCTCGATAAGGTGTCTATTGCTGAGGTGGCGGTCGTCAATGTGTAGTGAACGTGGATCCCCTCTGAAAGCCACAATATCCCGACGTATGCCTCGCTGGTGTCTGGTACTGCGGCGTTCCAGATGAACCTTGTCCTGCAGGTCTCGATGGAGTCCTGGTCTGACCCCCGCTAATAAGATCCTCCTCTACTATGAGGGCCTTTTGGATAGCGTCATGCAAGGTTTGAGGCATCAGAATCCTAACCTTTGCACGCAGGCTTCCATTAAGACCGAACACGAACCTGTTGACCTTGAGCTTCTCCATGTTCAGGTGCAGAGCATACCGAAGCAACTCCATAAAACGTGCCTCGTACTCGGGCACCATACGACCTCCCTGTCGTAATGCTCCCCTGTCTCGAAACCGTTCCTTGAACAGTTCCCATGACACGTCTTCAATGACCATGTTTAGTTGCGGCAGGAGCGTCTTCCACCATAGAAGAGCGCTCCCCTTCAGTTGAAAGACCGCCATGCAGACCTTCATGTTGGAGGTATAATTGCGAAGTGCGAAGCACATCTCCATATTCTCCAACCATGCCTCGGCGGCTGCACCATCCGGGGCACCAAAGAACTCGGGAAATTTTACCTTCTCGAGTTCACGGTGCATGCTACCTGTAACGGCCGGTGCACGCGGCGAAACCTCAGCAGGTGTCGGCGCCCTCGCCTCATCCCTATCCAATCTGTTGATCAACGACTCGGACATGCGCTGGAAAGATCTCATCATCCCCACAACATCGACAACTGTGATCTGCTCCTGTCCAAGGACCTGCTCGCCTCCCTAGGGGTTAGACCCCTCAGGCGTGGATGTTGCTGGAGGCGTCACGCCTCCTCCCCTAGCACCCCATCGTCTACCTCCGTGTCATCCTCTAACCATGATTACCTGCACACACACAATCAACTCAATCAACAACAGAATAATCAACATAATCATGTCAACAAAAGCCGTAGTGAATCCCAAGTCGTGGGTCGAACCCGCTCTGATACCATATGTAACATCCTCCTCGTTACGAAAACCATTCTAGTAACAGGTGAATTTTTTTTTCCTTTAAGGTGTGTGCGCGTGTGTAGAAGTAACAACACACTTAACTGTATGACTCCACTCGACAACCAACAAGACACAACCACGACAAGGCAAAAATGAAGGCACACAATGAGTAACTGCAACAATATACAATCACAGGCATATGGCGCACAACACAACATTAAGACATACTGGGGGTGCATAGTAAGGACACAGAGGGAAGACTCCAGGGTGTTAGGGTTACTATTTCTTCACAGGAAAGCAGGGCATTTAGTCTTATGTCTTCTGGAAATAAGATTAGACAAGCACCTGGCCGACTGCTCAGGCAGAAACTAGTAACCCGACCTAGAACAAGACACAGGCAAGACGAACACAACAAGACGAATCTGACATATCACCGTCACAACAAGCAACAAATGCCCCTAGACATAAGGCGTGCAACTAGCAGTTGTAAGCAGAAAACGACACCAGCTGTTAAGTACAGTACAGTCACGGATGGAAGAATCCAACAATAGAGTTTACTATTTATGCACAGGAAAGAAAGGCTTTTAGTCTTATGTCTTCTCGAAAGAAGATTAGACAGGCTCCTCGCCGACTGGTCAGGCAAAAACTAGTAATCTCTGTCAGGTGTGTCGCAAGAGTGGAAACCCTACCTTTAAAGGGCCCGAGACTATTGATACGGCATTGGATTCTTTACACAGAAAAATCACCCACATAGACATGTCTCCTAAGGCTACCAGGGGGGGTGACTGTATCCCGCCTGACACAAGAAGACCAAGCAAAGGACGATCTCATCCAAGTACAACAACCACTCAAGACAACCACTAACTCTACAGACGCACATGTCCGAAGGACTCCGACAATGACCAACAATGTTAAGACAAGGTAGTTCCCACGACTCAAGGCACATAATACTGGCCCAAAACTCCCTTGAACTCCAAGAGTAGATGAGATACCCAACCCAACCGTTCAGGAATGTAAATTTAGTAATCGTAGATTCTGCCATTACCATCTTAGTAATTCAAGGTACTTGTTTCTAGGACCTTATTTTTATAACCATCCATAACCAAAGTTATAATCGTATTAAGATAAGTCCACAATGCCATTATTTTCATAAAATACCTAGCACAAAAATTGCACCTTAATTTATAATGACAAATATTACCCTTACATATTTCAATATAAAAACAACATCACATTGATAAATAACATCCTGGTTGAATATATCAATAACCCATCATATTTATAAATCACAAGATATAACAATTACGATATTTAAAATGACATCATTTAAATAACAGTATTTTAAAAGGGACCCTATATAAAGATATTTAAAAAGGTCACATCTAAGGTATCAACATTTAAAAAGGACAAAAATAACCTCATAATTAAATTATTGGTCCCTAATGTCAATATCAATAGTTTACACTAAHGTTATAATAAGGTAGCCATATCATTTCACTTCTAATTACAATAACATTGAAATATAAAAAGGTCATACATTTCACTCTAACCTTGCAATTTGTTCATAGGGTAAGAACAATGCAATTTCATATTTCAAACAATGTATTACAATTTCGAGATTATAAATAATTATTCATTGACATATGTATGCCATAACATTTTTCCTTTCATGCTGTAGCAAAAATATAGGTATCTTTCTTCTTCTTTGTTGAACTAAACTTGGTAGTGAAATTTAAATAACAAATGACGAATATTAATAATAAATTAACCATTTAACTGAAATGAGGAATAACAATCTGAAAAGCAAGATCATGACTATTCTTTTTAGTTGACACAATCCATTATTAATCAACAACGATGATAGATAATAAATAACAACTTAGCATTAATGAGAATAAAAATCAAATTTTGGAAGTAGTGGTTATGATGGTTCTGCTCCAGTTGTCAGAATGAGGAACGCAGACCCAGCATAAACGCAAGCCCCAATAGATGAAAAGAAATGTAAAGAGTTTCAAATTGGCATTCAGATTTTCATTAGATTGCATTTACCATTAACTACGCAGACCATAGTGGGTAAAACGAAATGTAATAAAATGCAGACCCCAATAGATGGAAAGAAGTGTAAAGAGTTTCAGATTGGCGTTCAGATTGCCCACATTTAATTGCATTACAACATTTAATATCTAATATTAAATACCACGTTCTATATCAATTACGGCGTTTATTTATAGAATGAAAACATACATTATAAAATGACCACATATAATCTTGCTTTACATCATTAAAATTTAATTATTAAATCCAACGTTCTGGAATCTGTTGCAGCGTGTAAATATCGAATGCGAAATGACAGTCTGAAAGACAACCTTTTAATAAGCGCATTTTAATAAATCACAACCCTTAAACACATCTGGGACCATCCTTAAGGTGAAAAAACGCACTGTATACAAATGCCCAATACACTCTATACAAAATGCATTGTATACAAAAACGCATACAAAAACACACGGATACAAAAACGCATACAAACGCACGGATACAATATGGAATGCGCATACAAATACGATACCAAAACGCACTGTCTACAAAAACGCACTGTATACCAAAACGCCTAATTACACTGTATACCAAACGCATTGTACACAAAAACGCATACAAAAGGGCATGGATACAAACGCATACAAAAACGATACAAAAACACATTGTATACAAAACACACTGTATAACAGTTGCAAAAATGCCCCATATAAATAATGCCCATTGTACATAACCAAACGCCCAATAAAATAGTGCCGTCGTATGTAAATAAAAACGCCCCATAAATAATTGCTAGAAGTTAAAATTCATTGCCCCCAGGAAGGTAAAAAGGAAAACGCCCACCATCAACCACACAATAACATTTGCTGAACGAAATTGCCGACAGAGTTTTTCAGTAACACAATACACAGTCCTAAATTATTATAGCAATCATTTTATACAGTCCAGGACGTTGGATAAAAGGATATAACAACAATATTAAACATTACACATTCCCACACCATCATTTAAATTTGCACAGTCCAAAATTACAGCGGAATGATTTTATACAGTCAGAGCGATGAATGAAAGGGATTATACAGCATCAATAACATTAAAATTTCCGAATATAAAAATGCTTTCTACTTCACCAATTAAAATCATACCGTTTCCTTACGCCTGCGTCGGAAGACGTCCCGCGCTCCGTGCCGCGTCCCTCTCTCCTTGTCGCTCCTGCTTGTCGACCGCAGAAGGCTCACCAGTACCTCCCAGCCAATCGCTAGGGGTACTCTGCTTCCCCCTTAGCCCCCCGAGCCGCAAAGGGGCCACACAAGATCCAGAGATAAGACTAGCTTCTCAGCTCACCTCTAAGGCTGAGCTACCACTCCAACACAACTGAGATAAACCCAACTCCTCACAAGCAATCCGTCAAGCCACAATCCGGCAGCGTAACGTTACGCTAACCATTCATCCTTCTTCCTTCTTTTCCCTTTCTTTTATAGAAATTTGAGACCCACCTACTTTCCTAAACATTGTTAATTTAATTTTTTTATAACAAACCTCTAAAAATTCTCTGTCGTCCAAGTGTCACTTATCCCTTGTTATATTAGAAAAATCATTTCTCCTCACATTCAACTTCATAAGATTGACCCTCTTAATGCTAATAAGATGTATATAGAAATTTCTTATTTTGCACCTATTAATTCTACTTTTTATAAGAAAAATAACCTAGATAAAAATTGTCCCTATAATAATTTAGAACAAGATCTTTATAAATTGAAAAATGAAGGTAATATCCTCCTGCTAGGACACTTTAATGATAGGACTACAACTAAACAAGCTACTCTTTTCAGCGATGACTCCAACCATAATACTTTATGGCTAGATGAGGACCTTGTTTTATCTAATAGCTACAAAAGAAGCTTTGAAGACCTAACTGAGAATCTGTTTGGTACTGAGTTGGTCAAGATCTGCATCTCTCAAGACCTAATAATTTGCAATGGAGTAATGAAGTGGCCAAAAGCCAACCAAATGACCTGTATTCTTTTGCTAGGTAGTAGTGTTGTAGATTATGTGATATATGATATCCCCATTTCCAACCAAATAACAACTTTTGACCTTCTAAATGACCATTATCGTGACTCTGATCATAAACCTTTAACCCTAACTCTAAAATTTACCATGCATACAAGCACCATTGAAGAGAATTATGATAATCAAAGGAATTTGCGCTTTGACAAAAGCAAATTTGACATTTTCTTAAAGGATTTAAATAGTAAATTAAACCTCCTAACTTATAAGAACAACATTGAAGAACTCTATCATAATTTTACAACTACCCTTTCCACTTCTATTAACAAGTTCTCTTTTGAGGTGTCCCATAAAAAGAATAATAGAACAACCAACCCTTGGTATGATAAAGAATGTAAAATTTCTAGGAAATCCATTAGGGATTCTTATAATGAGCCCTTAAAAATCGATAATATCAATACGTACAAAGCCCTAATTAAAAGGAAAAAAAGATACTATATCAATAAAAGGTAAGAGCAATTTTCACAACTATACAAGTTGGATCCTAAGAAGTTCTAGAGCCAAATTCTAAAATGAAATACTAAAGAAAATAATAGGATTCCCTTAACGGACTCGAATTCCTACCTTAAAAGTCTTTACGAGTTCCCTAATGCCATGGACACCATTCCTATTGTCCCTACAAGGGAAAAAGTTTTTTCTTTAGATGACATAGAGTTCGGGGTTAAGCGGATCGCAAATGGGAAAGCTAAGGACATTGAAGGCTACCAATATGGATTTTTTAAAATCAGAGGGCCAATCCTTATCCCTCACATACACAATCTCTTCAATTTAGCAGTCAAGCAGGGCTTCCCTAAACCCTGGACGCAAACCCTCATTATTCCTATTTTTAAAAATGGGGATAAAAACATTCCTTCTAATTATAGGACCATTATGATTAGCCTGATTTTAGCCAAGCTTTATGGAATTATTTTGGAAAAGAAGATTAGCATTTGGCTAGAAAGTCATGGTAAAAGAGCTAAAATCTAGGCCGGGTTTAGGAGATATTATTCAACTGTGGACCATCTTGTTACCTTTAGGATCATTGCAGAGGAGTTCTGCAATACTAAAACGAATCTTTTTTGTTGTTTTGTTGACTTTAGAAAATATTTTGACATGGTTTCTAGGAAAAACCTTTGGAATAAGTTGGAAGAGATAAAAGTGTCTCTCGAGTTGAGAGTTGCTGCAATAAGGATGTGTGAGAACGTTATTTCTAATTTTAAAAAAACTGAGGGCTGGTCAAAAGAGATTAACTACAATATTGGAGTCAAACAAGGTTGTCCCTTGTCCCCTACCCTTTTTTCCATATACATTAATAAGTTAGAAGAATGCTCGGAAAAAGCAGGTTGTGTCGGCCCTACTCACACTCGTATAGTCATCAATATTCTTATTTATGTTGATGATATCGTTCTTATGGAAATGAGTCCCCATGATCTTAAAAACCAACTTAGAATCCTCAACGATTTTTGCTCCAATATGGGTATGACCGTTAATACTAATAAGACTAAGGTCATGATTATTAAATCCAGTAAGATCCCTTATGATGCCTTTGTATATGAAAAAAACAACTTGGAGGAAGTGACTTCATACAAATATCTTGGAATTTATATTCACCACAAGCTCAATTGGAATTATAGCATTGAGAAAAGGATTATTGGGGGATGGAAAGCTTATTATGGGCTTGAAAAAAATTGTAAATCAGTTGATCTTTGGAGTTGGGATAAGAAGAAACTCCTATTTGAGACTCTTGTTACACCTATTATTATTTATGGATATGAAGTCTGGGGTTGTAGTATCTCTCGTGAATCCTGGAGAAAGATAGAGAAAATACAAAAGAATTTTATAACCTATAATCTCAAAATGAAAGGAAATACGCTCTATCCCATCCTCCTCATAGAAACAAGCCTCTCCCCCATTGAGAGCATGGCTATGACGAGATACCTAATGTAAAAGAAAAAGTTAAACAACATGGAAGACAAGAGGCTACCTAAAATTGCTTCAAAATCAAGTCATAACCACCATCGACTCAAGAGAGGATGGCATAAGGACCCCCGGTCTTGGCTAAACTATTGGGGAATCATGGAAGAAACCATTTTGCACAATAAAGATACTATTAAAAAAAACGTCAAATCAAAATTTAAGGAAAAAATGTGTTGTGATAAAGAGTTAGAGGAAAAAAGAAAATTAAGGTATTATAAACATGTAATAAACCCTAATCTAGAAGATCAAAATTATCTATCTGTTTTTCCAAGTGTGAAGAAAAAAATAAGCATTGCTAGTATAAGAACAAATTCTCATGAGCTCCATAGTGAAACTGGGCATTGGTCAATTCCTAAAACGCCATGGGATGAAAGAGTGTGTCACCTTTGTGACACTAGGAAGGTTGAAGATGAAAAACACTTTCTCTTAGATTGTCCAGCCTATACCCATATTAGATCTCATTTTTGAAATGTTGATCACACTACCAACCTTCCTAACCTCTTAACCCAACAAAAGTATGGTGATCTTGGAAAGCTTCTCTTAATGCTTTTCGAGCACAAAAACAAAATTTTAAAGAATCATAAGTAATCACTTACCATCTTAAGGTGAGATAGACCAATTAGCTCTTAGTGGACATTAATCAGCATCATCATCATGATCATCATTAAAGCATTAATACATTAATAATAAATAATTAAAGTATTAATTA
Source organism: Picea engelmannii (assembly GCA_009831015.1). Lineage (NCBI taxonomy): Eukaryota > Viridiplantae > Streptophyta > Pinopsida > Pinales > Pinaceae > Picea > Picea engelmannii. The sequence goes on from ML796625.1 coordinate 93,528, forward strand.
ATTTATACATTAAATACATTACTAATAATTAATTTATTATTATTAATATTGTTAAGTAACATTAATTATTAATTAATTTATACTTTAATTGGTTTATAAATTAAATAAATTATTAATAATTTATTTATTAATATTATTAATACACTAAAATCTTAATATTAATATTTATAATAAAACATAAATATTTATATTTGACACATTAAAAAGGTATCAATACTTTAGTACTACATTATTAAAGTATTAATACCTTAATAAATAAATTATTAAAGTAAAAATACATTATTAAAATAATAATACATTAATACATTAGTAATACATTATTAAAGTAATAATACATTAATATATTAGTAATACATTGTGAAAAATATTGTTATGGCCACTCATGTTCTTCACATCATGACAATATCATTGTGTTCGTCACATTATGACAGTATGGTTATGACCAACAATGTTCAACCATTTTCAACCATGGTCAATGATAGTCAACCATGTTCATGGTCAATCAAGGTCAACCATATTTATGTTCTTCACATTGCAACAATATGGTTATGTTTGTCACATCGTATGTTCAGCGTATAAGGCTAGGTTTGTATGTTGATTTTTCACATTATGACGATAGGATATTTGTGTGAGAGATGGTGATGATATTTTTATCACATTAGGACGAAGAGGTTTTCTTCATCACATTGCAACAATATGTTTATTTTCATCACATTGTGATGACGAGGTTATGTTTGTCACATTGCGACATTATCGTTATGGCGAGTCATGTTCATCACATTGAGAAAATATGGTTATATGGTTATGACAAGACATGCACATCACATTGCAAAAAATATTGTTATGGCCACTCATGTTCTTCACATCGCGACAATATCGTTGTGTTCGTCACATTGTGATAATATGGTTATGGTCAACCATGTTCAACCATTATCAACCATGGTCAACCATATGCAACCATGGTCATGGTCAATAAAGGTCAACCATATTCATGTTTGTCACATTGCGACAATATGGTTATGTTCGTCACATCGCATGTTCAACGTATAAGGCTAGGTTAGTCACATTGCGACAATATGGTTATGCTCGTCACATCATATGTTAAGCGTATAAGGGTAGGTTCGTCACATTGCGACAATATGGTTATGTTCATCACATTACAAGGGAGGGGATAAGTTCGCGAGATTACAACGAAAAGATATTTGCATCGCAATATGATGACAGGATATTTCCATCACAATGTAATGATAGGGCTATGTTCATCACGTTGTGACAACGATATATTGTTTGTCACATATTGAGGATGACAGGAATATTGCTACGAGGGCTTTATGTTCATCACATTACAATGACATGTCATTTAAGTAAAAGGTGGCAATGTGATGAACATAAATGCTGTATGTTCATCATATGTCCAATGGATATGTGATGAAAATAAATGTCCTATGTTCATCACATAGCGATGACAGGATATTTATTTCGACAATTGGGCGATGTTCATCGCATTGCAACAATATGGTTATGGCCAGTCATGTTCATCGGATTGTGACAATATGATTATGTTTATAACATTGGGATAATGTGGTTATGGCCATTCATGTTCGTCATATTGCGACAATATGGTTATGTTTGTCACATTGCGATAATGTGGTTATGGCAAGTCATGTTCATGGCATTGCAACAATATGGTTATGTTAGTCACATTGCGGCAATATGGTTATGGCAAGTCATGTTCATCACATTGTGAAAATATGGTTATGTCCATTAAACTGCGAAACTCGACGCAATGTTCGTCAAATTGAGAGACTCAACACTATGTTCGTCACATTGCAACAACAAATCATTTAATGAGTTATAGTTATTATAAGAGCATTGATAACAAATCATATGGATCTTTGTAAATGATGAGTTATATTGTTGTAAGGACATTGATAACAAATCTACTTGATTTATAGATTATAGATGATAATTTATATTTGTAGATGACAATTTATACTAATTTTAAATACTTTTATAGAAAATGAATTCGAAATTTGATGATGATTTATTATTGTTATAAGGATTTATTATTGTTATGCTGATTTATTATTGTTACAAGTCTCCTGACCATAGAAAACTTTCATTCAAATCGATATTCTGAAACCATTAAAATAGAGAGGAGTGTTATGGTCATTTATAACTATATAAAATATATTTTTAATTATATATTATATACTTAAAAAAAATCTAGAAATTTTTAATATATAAATAATTAAAAAAATATTTATTACCATTATTACATTAAATAGAAAAATAAATAAAATTTTAAAATATAGTTTATTGCTATTATTCTATTAAGAAATTCATATTTAATAGAAAAATATAAAAACTAAAAATACAATTTATGTATTCATATTATTTTATTAAAAAATATTTGAAAAAATCTAAATATAAAAAATTTGTAGTTTTTTTCAAAATTAAATATATTTACAAATTTTTAATGATGAAATAACAATTCAACTCGATTAAAATACATCAATACACTATTAAAATAATATATTAATAAAATATTAATACATTATTAAAGTATTAATATATTAATATTACATTAATATAAATTAAAGTATTAATTTATAATAATGTAAAATGTAACATATTAGTTGATTTTTAAAATTAAAAAACAAAACATTATTTTAATCATTTTGAAATGTATCAAAATTTATAATTATAAAATTTCATTTAATCAAATTAAATAAGAATTTTTAATAAAAAATTTATTTAATTTAAAAAATAATTATAATGTAAAATGATTAATTTTATTTATAAAATAACAATTACTTTTAAAAATATAAAATTATAAAATTTTATTTAATTAATTTATTAAAGATTTTATTAAAATTATATTTAATTAACTTAAAATTAAATATATTAACAATTTTTTTAAAATTATTTTTTTAGAACTTATAAGATTTAATTATATTTAATTATATTAAAAATAAAATTTAAAATTATATTAAAATTTTATAAAATTTAAAATCATATTATTTATAAGATTTAAAATTATATTGAATTAATATAAAATTAAAGATATTTATAATTTTTTAAAGATTAAAATGTTTATAACTTTATAATATTAACCCTAATAACCTATTCAAATAACCTATTCATATGCACAATCAATTGAAACCCCCACAAAGCCTTGTTCATTGAAACTCGGAGGTTGATAGTGGTACTAACAATAATTTTTGTTGTTATTAAAAACTCATGAAAGTTTGTTAAAAAAATGACGAACCACTCTAAAAACCCAAAAGAACATTTTAAAATTGTTTAGAACATTTTAATTCACATCCAATTCCACGGTTAATTGAAACGCCCACACAAATGACACATTCGCCCATTAACAATAATTTATGTTGTTATTCATAATATCACGGTAGAGGAACAACATACCACAACCTATGCCAATTATCCACATCCGCACAACTGTCAATCTAGCATGTATAATCAATTTTTAAACACTATGTATAACCAATTCTTAAACACTGAACATGACAATCTGGTTTTTAAACACTATGTATAATCAATTCTTAAACACTGAACATGACAATCTGGTGGTGAGCAAGTAAATTTTTGATTTTATTTAGTAAATCTAAAAAAATAATGACATAAAAGTAGGTAGGTTTTTATAAGTTAATTTATTAAAATATTAACTATTGATTAAAGAGGACTACTAAAAATATGTTAACATCTTCAATTGCCAACAATAACTTTAAAATTTATGATTAAAAGATTGATAAATATAAATGTGACAAGCATCCACACTTTCCATAATATTATTTCCATAATATTATCTTAATGTTATAAAATTTGTTTCAATATAATACCAACTATCATATTTAACTATTATAATATTGATTGAAATGAAACCCTATTCTAGTTTGAGTTTCAGTTGATAAAGAGATTCAACTTGACTAGTTGAACATTTCACTCCTACTATAGTTATTCCAATCCAAATTGAAGAAGGTCCTACTGGTCTAACTCCAATAGTTCCAATGTCAATCAAAGATTGACTCTTTGCGGAGACTCGGAAAAATAGAGGTAACGGTCCAAGGCTGCGAGCTTATTAATACTTGTGGATAATTTTCATGCTTTATAATAATCATGGTTTAGATAGCTCCTACATTTAGCCAATCAATTCTCTCTATATATTCAACATCTATCTGGGATGAAGAACATTTTCCACGCAAGGATCAGTCCAAAAATACCACTGACTGGCAGAGAAATCTGGGTTTTTGCATTGCATTCTTCCAGAAGGAAGATATGTCGATATGGACTTCTTACTCATTTCAACACCAATATGTTAGACGAATAAGTTGAGAGCAATTTGCTCCACGATTTTCTCCGTGATTTTCTCCATAATTTGCTCCGCCATTTGCTCCTTTGATTGAGCAAATCGTTCCTTGATTGTTTAGTTAACTGATTTCTTGTTTCCATCACCGTGTTAGACTGTTAGTTGCTTCGTTATTTATGAAGCATTCGTTGCATGTAAATTCTTTTATATATGAATTCAATAATAAGATCTGAGTGTGGTGTTTTTGCATTCGGTTCCTGGCAATTCGTTTTCTGTTATTGTAGATTCATTCTTCATTCTTCCTCTGTTCTGCAATTCGTTTTCTGTTGCTGCAGATTTGTTTTCATGGTATCAGAGCTGGCTGCAGATCCAGCCTCTGTCCAGCTTGCCGAATTGCAAAACGTTTTTCAGCAAGCTCTGTAAGAATTGCAAACTGTTTTTTTTTTCTGTGCAATTTTTTTTTGCCGCTGGTATATAATT
>ML796625.1:118019-158850 GCA_009831015.1 Picea engelmannii
TCTTGGCATTGTATTGTCTATCTATAATAAGGAATTTTTGTTGGGTTTTCTTCCCCAAGAGGGTTTCCGAGGACAAATGTTGTGTCTCTTGTGATTGTGTAATTCTCAATGATCTTATGTTTTTCTATTGTTATCTATTGAAATGAAAAGAACTATAATAATGGAATACACATTAACATGCTATCAGAGCCAAGCTGAAGGAAACATCTTTCACAAGAGTGAAAAATGTCACTATTGTCGTACATGCAAATAAGGGCTTTTTGATGGTGAAGCTTTTCATCCCTAAAACCACTTAGAAAAGTGTTCCCTCCCCCAAGGATTACTTTGGCACTCTGAGCACACCTTTTCAGTGGCTATATCTCCCAGAAAGTGAAACCCTAGTTTCACAAAGTAAGAGAAGTACCAGAAAACGAGTGTACCAAAAATACCAGAGTGCGAGAGGTACCAAAAAACTAGAAGAACTAGTCTAGAAATCTGCAGATCAAGTTTGGAGGAGAAAAAGTTGTATTGTCTGAGATCCAAACACATGAGGCTACTTGCCTCAGCCAAGCACACCTCCTGGTAAGTTCAAAATTTGATTTTGAGCATTTTCATATTTCAGTCATTTTCCTAGCTCCAGGTAAAAGATGTCTGCAAGCACTAAGCTTTTTGACAAGATGGAAGGTGTGGAAAACTTTCATTCCTGAAAGTATAGGATTGGACTCATTCTTGAAGAGAATGACCTAGAAAAATTTGTCAAAGGATAAATTTCAGAACCCGATGATGCTGCGGAAAAATCCAAGCATCAAAAGGACATAATCAGGGCCAAAAGAATCATTGCAAATTCAATCAAAGACCACCTAATTCCCTATGTATCATCTAAAAAGACTCTAAAATAAATGTTGGATGCCTTGACCAGACTCTATGAAGGAAATAGCATAAACTGGAAGATGAATCCAAGAACTCAATTGAAAAATACAAGGATGCAGAAAGGAGAAACAATTCAGGAATATTTCTCCAAAATCTTAGAATTCAAAGAAAAGTTAGAAGCAATTGGAGATGCCATAAACAAATACGAACTCATAATGATGGCCCTAAATGGTCTCGTGAGACCTTGGGATGCATTCATCCAAACGATATGTGCCAGAACGAAGAAACTGAAGTTTGATAGTCTATGGGAAGAATGCATCCAAGAAGAAACAAGAGTAGCTAACCATGATGAGCTACAAGAAAGAGATGATGATCAATCCCTAGCTACTCACACCAAAATAGGAAGGAAGAAACCCTAATTCCAAAAGGAGACTCATAAAGAGTCTCAAGTGTCAAACAAATTCAATAATAAAGACTCTCATCCAAGGCTATTTTACAAGAAAGGATAGCGAAGGGAAAGAGATTACTCATCTGTACAATGCTATCATTGTGACAAGATGGGACACATTGCAAAATTTTGTCCAGCTAGAAAAGAAGAATACAAGAGAAAACATAAGAGGCACCATGCCCATGTAGTCGAAGATGAAGAGCCACCTGCAAAGATAATAAGAGAGCAGATCAAAGACCATGTCTTAATCTTCGCCCTCTCAGGATTTTTAACACCTGGAGAGGACACTTGGCTCATTGATAGTGGTGCATCCTAGCACATGACAGGACAAAGCGACATTTTCTCTTGTATCTCAGAAAATAAGTTTTCTCAGAAAGTGACACTTGGAGATGATTACCAATATCCCATCAAGGGAGTGGGAGAATCAAACCACAAATTGAATTAAGGGAATTCACTAAAAATAAAGGACATATGATGTGTACCATGTTTCATTAGGAACCTACTCTCCATTTCATATTTGGAAAAGAAAGGCTTCAGAGTTGCCTTTATAGATGGATAATTTCTTATGTGGGCTAAAGGAGAAACCTTAAATGAAGCAATCATCAAAGTGAAGAAAATGGCTTGTATAAACTAAAGGGTCACTCAAAGGCTGCCATGACCCACTCCATTGAAAACTCATGTGAACTTTGGCATAGAATATTATCTCACATCAACTACAAGGCGCTACCATATATATGCAAAGAGGCCACAGGTTTACCAGAACTCCAGGTTGACCATGAAGGAATATGCAATGGATGTGCACAAGGCAAAAACATAAAGAACCCTTTTCCAAAGAGAGACAACAAAGAAGAAGGAGTCCTAGAGCTCATTCATTCAGATGTATGTGACCCAATTCCATCATCCTCCATTAATGGGTATGTATATTATGTATCATTTATTGATGATTATTCTCGTAAGACCTCGGTATATTTTTTGAAATCTAAAGATGAAGTGTTCAACAAGTTCAAGGAATTCAAATCCTTGATAGAGAATCTTTTTGAAAGAAATATTAAGAGACTCAGGTGAGATAATGGAGGAGAATATACCTCAAAAGAGTTTGTGAACTTCTCCAAAGATGTTGGGATCAAGAGGGAACTCACTAATCCCTATAATCCCTAACAAAATGGTGTAGCTAAACGAAAGAACAGAACGATAATGGAAGTTGTGAAGACCATGATCGATGATCGATATCTTTCTATATGTTTATGGGTAAAAGAAGCAACGACAGTTGTATATGTGCAGAACTGATTGTCCCATAGTGCACTTGGGCTCAAGACCCTGGAAGAGATGTTCACCGGAAAGAAGCCAGAGGTAATCCATCTCAAAATATTTGGTTGCCTAGTATTTATTCATATACCAAAAGAGAAGAGAAACAAGATGGAACATTCAGGAAAGAAGGGAATATTTGTGGGATACTGTGAGGTCTCCAAGGCCTTCAGAATCTATATACTAGGTCACCATCACATTGAGCTCAGTAGGGATGTGACCTTTGATGAAGATGCAACTCTCAATAAATCAAGAAGATGTCAGCTTGAAGAAGTATATGAAGAGGAACTGGTAATCCCTAGAACTGTAGTGAGGGAGGTTCCCAGAGCCGCAGAACCAGTGAGGGATGTTGTAACTTCCCCTGATGAGGAAATTCTAGAAGACCATGATATATTATAAGTTCATGAACCTCCTTAGATAATGATCCTCCATAAAATAAATCCATCTTGGGCTAGAGAGCTTATTTAATATGGAGAGAAGTATGGTGCTTTCAAAGGAACTACGAGACAGGTGAAAAGACCAAAGCCTTTCTCCAGTTATACGGCTTTGATGTGTGATCTTCTAGAGGAGGATCCTACCTAGTTTGAAGAAGCCATTTAGAGGAAAGAATGGGCAGATTCCATGATAGAGGAATACCAATCTATAATAAAGAACAAAGTATGCAAAATAGTTCCCATACCGAAGAATGAAGATGTAGTGTCCTCCAAATGGCTCTTAAAAATAAAACATGTTGTTGATGGAAGTATTGAGAAATATAAAGCAAGATTTGTAGCTCATGTATTTTCTCAAGAAGGAGGCATTGACTATGAAGAGACATTGTAGTGTCCCCAAGGCCGAGCCCCGATGTAAACCATGCTCTGAAAGAGATTGTAAATATGTTCTATAGGCTGGTGAGCCAAGTTTTGTATAAGTTGTAGGCTTATGAGTTTTGTTAGGCCAGGGAGCCTAAGTGTTGAAGGCCAGGAGCCTGTGATATACTTGTATGTATGCAGGTCAATTAATAAAATATAAATACCGCCAGTGCAGACCGACCATGATGAAAGAGTGATGGGGGACTGAGAGTCCACAGAAGGGGCAAGGAACTAGGGGCTAAAAGGTGGAAAAAGGGCTGGGTGTTGAACCTAGGGGCTAAGCCTAGGGGGCTTAGGCCTGGAATAATATTTTAATATTATTTCCAAAAATCCATGTGTATCATATTATGTGATCCTATGTTCCGTGGAAAAAGGAAAAGTGTGTAAATTGGATTTCATGCTGTGGGAACGCATGCAGTCCCCAGGGTGACAAGTGTCAACCCTGGTGCATGCAAACATAAGAGCTGAGAGGAACCGTGTGTGGGGGATCTTCGCCATTTGACCGGAACCTCTGAGTGTGAACCCGTACGACCTCTGCAGGATTACCCAGTTTCATCCTCCGAACCAGAAAAGGCCTGTGTCGTGCTGAGATAGCGCGCACCTTCTGTTCATCCCCGAAAAAGCCGAAAAGCCTGTGTGGATTTATGAAATACCCTGATACAATTTCTGTCTGAGAGGTTCGAGTCTGTGTGGTTCCTGGCGCAGATTTGCTGTCGCGCGTTTCCCAGAATTCAACACCGTGAGACCATGCGCCATTGTTGAGCCTGTACAAGAAGCCCGTGTCTGTTTCCGAGTTGGATGTTGTGGCCACGCAGAGCTGGACTGCGCGTGCCTTATTGGCCAGTGTGAATTCGTGTTTAGCCTGTGTGTAACCTCTCTCCAGGAGAGGGAGGTGATTGTGGTTTGAAAATCCAGGTTGTCAAGCCTGCGAGCAACTCTTTCCAGGTGAAAGAGTTTGCTGGGAAGGGGTGTCTTCTAGAGAGTGCCCAGCACCAGCTACGGGCTCTGAGACTTCCTGATCCGGCCTGTTGTTGAGACCTAGAAGGGGAGGTTAGCACCGATGAAATCTGCGTGTGAAGGTGTATACTCCTGGGAAGAACAGGCATGTGGGGAATGAGGGTCTAGTAGTAGTGGGCGTAAGATGGCATCTTTGGGGAGAATCCTTCTAGATATTTTTGTGATGCCTTTCCTGTAATCTCAGCCTAGCCTAGGATTCCTTGCCTTGGAGTGGAGCTCAGTCCCAGCTCGGGGGAGACCCACTGTTGAGCTGATGAATAGTGTGGTCTAAGGCTGGCAGGTTCGTGGAAGGCCTGCACTCGGTTGCCGTTTTCTACAGCTATTAAAAGATAAGTATTTGAATTATGCTTTGATCATGTTATGTGTGACTGGCCATTTATGTATCATGTTTTCTGCTGTGTAAATGAATTATTGTTAAATGCTATGGAATGTGTGATTATAGCAGTAACAAGATATGTTTCACTCTGTATTTTAAATGTGTTTAATTGTGCTTAAATGCATGTGGTTATATTGGCCTGTGTTTATTGTTAAAAGAGTGTACAGAATATTACAAGAGCGCATTAAACCTCTTGGTTCTTTAAATTGGTACACTACAAATTGGATTGTAGTGTCCCCAAGGCCGAGCCCCGATGTAAACCATGCTCTGAAAGAGATTGTAAATATGTTCTATAGGTTGGTGAGCCAAGTTTTGTATAAGTTGTAGGCGTATGAGTTTTTTTAGGCCAGGGAGCCTAAGTGTTGAAGGTCAGGAGCCTGTGATATACTTGTATGTATGCAGGTCAATTAATAAAATATAAATACCGCCAGTGCAGAATGACCACGATGAAAGAGTGATGGGGGACTGAGTGTCCACAGAAGGGGCAAGGAACTAGGGGCTAAAAGGTGGAAAAAGGGTTGGGTGTTGAACCTAGGGGCTAAGCCTAGGGGGCTTAGGCCTGGAATAATATTTTAATATTATTTCCAAAAAGCCATGTGTATCATATTATGTGATCCTAAGTTCCGTGGAAAGAGGAAAAGCGTGTAAATTGGATTTCATGATGTGGGAATGCATGTAGTCCCTAGGGTGACAAGTGTCAACCCTGGTGCATGCAAATATAAGAGCTGAGAGGAACCATGTGTGGGGGCTCTTCGCCATTTGACCAGAACCTCTGAGCGTGAACCCGTATGACCTCTACAGGATTACCCAGTTTCATCCTCCGAACCAGAAAAGGCTTGTGTCATGCTGAGATAGCGCGCACCTTCTGTTCATCCCCGAAAAAGCCGAAAAGCCTGTGTGGATTTCTGAAATACCCTGATACAATTCCTGTCTGAGAGGTTCGAGTCTGTGTGGTTCCTGGTGTAGATTTGCTGTCGTGCGTTTCCCAGAATTCAACACCGTGAGACCATGCGCCATTGTTGAGCCTGTGCGAGAAGCCCGTGTTTGTTTCCCAGTTGGATGTTGTGGCCATGCAGAGCTAGACTGCGCGTGGCTTACTGGACAGTGTGAATTCGTGTTTAGCCTGTGTGTAACCTCTCTCCAGGAGAGGGAGGTGATTGTGGTTTGGAAGGGCAGGTTGTCAGGCCTGCGAGCAACTCTTTCTAGGTGAAAGAGTTTGCTGGGAAGGGGTGTCTTCCAGAGAGTGCCCAGCACGAGCTACGGGCTCTGAGACTTCCTGATCCAGCCTATTTCCGAGACCCAGAAGGGGAGGTTAGCACCGATGGACTGTGCGTGTGAAGGTGTATACTCCCGGGCGGAACAGGCATGTGGGGAATGAGGGTCTTGTAGTAGTGGGCGTAAGATGGCATATTTGGGGAGAATCCTTCTAGATATTTTTTTGATGCCTTTCCTGTAATCTCAGCCTAGCCTAGGATTCCTTGCCTTGGGGTGGAGCTCGGTCCCATCTCGGGGGAGACCCACTGCTGAGCTGATGAACAGTGTGGTCTAAGGCTGGGAGGTTCGTGGAAGGCCTGCACTCGGTTGGTGTTTTCTACAGATGTTAAAAGATAAGTATTTGAATTATGCTTTGATCATGTTATGCGTGACTGGCTATTTATGTATCATGTTTTCCGCTGTGTAAATGAATTATTGTTAAATGCTATGGAATGTGTGATTATAGCAGTAACGAGATATGTTTCGCTCTGTATTTTAAATGTGTTTAATTGTGCTTAAATGCATGTGGTTATATTGGCCTGTGTTTATTGTTAAAAGAGTGTACAGAATATTACAAGAGCACGTTAAACCTCTTGGTTCTTTAAATTGGTACACTACAGGCATTCACTCATGTATCCGGATACACTTTGATTAGAACCATCATAGCCCTTACAGCTAAGATGAAGTGGAAGTTGCACCAGATGGATGTAAAGACATATTTCCTAAATGGTGTCATCAAAGAGGAAGTGTATATAGAGCAACCTCAAGGATTTGAAGTTGAAGACAGGAAGTCTCATGTCTGCAGGTTGAAGAAAGCATTGTACGGATTGAAGAAAGCTCCTAGAGATTGGTATGTCCGAATAGACAACTTTCTGACGAGCTTTGGATTTACCAAGAGTAAAGAAGATTGTAACCTCTACTTCAAGGTTATGAATGATGAGCCAATAATATTACTTCTATATGTGGATGACTTATTCTTAACTAGAGAAGAAAATCTCATCACTGAATGTAAGAGGAGACTTGCCTGAAAATTTGAAATGAAATATTTTGGCCTAATGCATTATTTCTTAGTTCTTGAGGTATGGCAGAGTCCATAAAGTATCTTCCTTAACGAAGGGAAGTATGCAGTCAAAATCCTAAAGAGATTCGACATGTTGGAATGCAAGTCCATGAATACACCCATCGAAGCGAAGCTGAAGCTGTTGGTCGACACTTAGTCAGAATTGATTGATGCCATGTTGTATAGATAGATTATTGGATCGTTGATGTACCTGACAAACACCAGACCAAACATTTGTTTTTTCGTTAACACCTTGAGTCATTTTTTGGTAAAGCCCAGAGATGTTCACCTAGTGGCTTCAAAACATGTGACGAGGTACCTTAAGGGTACAATAGATTATGGTCTCAACTACGATGGAGATCATGATTTCACATTGAGTGGATATACTGATGCAGATTGGGAAGGAAGTGTTTCTGACAGGAAAAAAACTTCAGGATGTTGTTTCAATTTGGGATCAAACATGATATCGTAGCAGAGTAGGAAGCAATCCAACATTTTTCTCAACACAGTGGAAGCAGAATACATTGTTGCATGATCTACCAGCTTCAAAGCTATATGGCTTCAAAAGTTGTTGACTAACCTATTTGACCTGGAGATGGAAGCAACCATGATCCTATGTGGCAACCAGAGCTGCATAAAGATGACAAAGAATCTTGTGTTCCATGATAGGTTGAAGCACATAGAGATTCGATATCATTAAATCCATGACATGGTGTAGAGAGGAGCCTTAAAACTCCAGTACATTAGCACATATGAACAAGTTTCTTATGTGTTGACCAAGCCTCTATCTCATGTAAAGTTTGAGAACTTTTGAGATAAGCTTGGTATATTCCGAAAGGATCTTCCTCGAAAGGGGGAGTAGTTGTTGTGATGAGACACCTGTTGCTTCCAGCTTCAGTGCTGTGACATAAATAAAGAATATGTGATGAGACCAGTACTGTGCTTCCATATTGACAGCTGCGACATAAATCCAGTCTAGTATATTGCTTCCAACCTGATGGTTGTAACGTAAATCAAGACGATGCGATGAGACTAGTAGTGTGCTTTCGGCTTGAAAACTGTGACGTAAAGCCTATCTAGTATATTTCTTCCAACCTGATGGTTGTGACATAAAGAAAGACGATGTGATGGGACTAGTACTGTGCTTCCAGCTTGACAGTTGTGATGTAAATCCAGTCTAGTATCTTGCTTCCAACTTGATGGTTGTGACGTAAAGAAATATGATGAGATGAGACTAGTACTATTCTTCCGGCTTGACAAATATGATGTAAATCCACTCTAGTATCTTGCTTCCAACGTGATGGTTGTGATGTAAAGAAAGACAATGAGATGAGACTAGTACTGAGCTTCCGGCTTGACAATCATGATGTAAAGCCAGTCTATTATCCTACTTCCATCTTGATTGTTCGGACGTAAAGCAAGATGAGTTTCTTTCTTCCATCTAACTGTTGTGACGTAAAGAAAGACTATGAGATGAAACTAGAACTGTGCTTCCAACTTGACAACTATGACGTAAAGACAGTCTAGTGTCCTGCTTCTAGCCTGATTGTTGTGACATAAAGTAGGACAAGTTTCTTGCTTCCATATTGACTACTCTGACATAAAGAAAGATGAGCACTGTTCTTCTAGCCTTATAGCTGTGACATAAAGCCAGTCCAGTATTATGATAATGAGCTAGCCTCATGTTGTGATGATGATGTATTAGTTTTATACTCATACATATTGATGCAGATGATGATTACATTCCTTTGAGAATGACGATGATGCTGATGAAGAAAACTTTTGATGATTTATAGATATTACAGTCAGTGTTCCAAGATGATATTGATGATGTTGTACGCTCACCCACTTATTGTTGTTTATGATGTTGTCCTCTCTCTCTCGCCTGATGTTGTTGAAGAATACACTTCTTGTTAAGGGGGGGGTGTTGAACTAATGTAACTGCAAAGTGTATTCTTATTATTATTTGATATATTATTCATTGGATCAATCCCCATTGTGAATTGATCATGTCGACTATTGTAAAAGGACCAAATCCCCTTTTGCGGATTGGTCATAATGTAATTGTAATAGGAAAAAGAAGAATTCATCCCCAGAATATATTTAAGAGGCCCCAGAACATAATAAAGGTTGTTATAACCACCCAGTTTCAGAAGTCGGCCCTGCCAGTGAAGAGACACTTCACACGTGCCAGATTTGTATAAATAAGGAGGCTAGCACCTCACTTAGACAGACAACTCACTTGCTCATTGAGAGACAAGTTTTGGAATTGCAGTTGGAGAAGAGAGAGAGAGTGACGCATCTTTGGGAGAGGATCTTTTGTATTAGCTTGAGTTATCTCTAGCCATTGTATTGCCTATCTATAATAAGGAGGTTTTGTTGGGTTTTCTTCCCCTAGATGGTTTCTGAGGACAAATGTTGTGTCTCTTATGATTGTGTATTTCTCATTGATATAGTGTTATGCTATTGTTATCTATTGAAATGCAAATAACTATAATAATGGCTTAAACATTAACAGCGGGTGTCGAGGAAGTAAGAAGGGGGACATGTGTCAAGTTTAAATCGGTTCCATTGGGAGCCCGACGAGTCATATGACTTGAAGTCTTGAAAAATCCTATATTGGGAGGTCATGATGGCCCCTCTTTGGTAGGAGAGAAGGAAGAGGTTGTCAACAAATATTTTTTACAAATTTCAGCCATTGATTTTCTATACTATGAAATTTATTCTTAAAGGAAAGTAGGGTTTTTGGTTGGTCTAGATTTCAGTCTAAAACAAGTGTTCTTGGGAAACCTATTGTATATGAGTCTATAGACCTCCAAATTGAGTGAGACATATTCCATTGGTTAGGGTACTTACCTAAGGTTTACTGGTGAAAATTTCAATTTCTTAAGTGAATATAGTGACACATGGCAGGCCGTACAAGTTCGCTCTCTTGAAAGGGGAAAAATAATCTCATCTTGAGAAAGTTATCATAAAATTGTCTTGGAGAGTCCAATATTGGTCTAACCTATGGGGTTGGAAATAAGACACATCATGCTACCTCATGAGGAAATTTTAGACTCATTAAGGGTCGAAATTAGAGAGCTACAATGAAATAAAGGTTGTCTAGAAGAACAGTCTCCAAATCAGGGTTTTAAAAGGTGCATTTTTTTTCTTTTGGAAATTTCCATATCTTTTGACTACAAGATCCAATTGGGGTAATTTAAAAAGTGAAATAAAGTCGAATAAAAGGAGTATCACATATATTTGGGTGAATCTTAGGTATTTTTAAGTACATACTTATTCTGGTGTCTCTAAATGTAAGAGTTTTTGTTACTTGCCATCCCTACAACCTGGAGACAATGTGGTTTTTCCACATACCTAGAGTATATCGGAAGCCCCCTTTCGAACGATTTCACGTTAGACAAAAATAATACATATTTGATTTCCCACGAACCTGGTGTATATTGAGAGACCCCCTAGAATCCTAATACCAGAGGAGTAAACCATTTGGTCGTCTTGTTTCTATAGTACACTGAAAACAACAATCAGGGAGATCACTCTCTAGTACTTGCATATTCATATAGTATGGCTAAGCGAATGGTCAATTTTACTTAGTTAGTTCCCTAAGATATTGGGAAAAGTACTATTGTTGGGCCCCACACATATAACATATAGCTATAGCACCCGACACTACCTTGTTTGTGAGGACCTGTACCTAATCCAATTAGGAATTCCTACCTTGCAGTGATACTTGGCCAACATGACACCAAAAAATAGAAATTCTACTTAAAATAATCCTTTAGATAGTTCTACTTGGTCGCTTGATGAAGTTGAAGATACATGCAAGGACATAGATGATTTACAAAATAAGGAAATAACAAAATACGAACTATAAAGGATGATGGATTGAACTGAATCCAGGATGGAAGTGATGATGGATATTAATATGGATGGATTAAAAGCGAGATCATGGAAGGGTTCAAAAATATTCTAATAGAGAGGCCACCTAAAAGTGACAATGCATGCCATGAAATTCATGATGAGGACACAAGGAATATGAATCAAGACTAGAGAAACTCCATCTTTGGTTTGAATACAACCCACTTTCCTAAGATCTATATGAGGAACTTTGAGGTCAAGGATCCAATCACATGGATATTGTAGATGGATTAGCTCTTTTATCTACATGATGAGACACACACACAAAAGGTATGAATTACGTCGTTATATTTAGAACCTAATCAGTTTGTGTGGTATCGATGGATTTGTTATTTAAAATCACTTGTCACATGGACAATTTTCATGGAATATATGATAGCACACTATCAAGATAAAAGGAGAAATGCCTTCTTCATCCAATTGATAAATCTAAAGAAAAAAGGTTTAGTTTCTTATTAGATTGATAAATTCTAAATATTGAATATAAAGCTAATAGATATTTGAAATCAACACCTAATTGATGTCTTCATAGGAAATTTAAAGGATAAAATTCAACATGAGGTTCGCCTTTGGGAACCTAAATCATTGAAGATTGCATTCGGGGTGGAGAGAAATGTTGAAAGTAAAAATATGTCTATGGATACTAGAAGGACCACCCCTAAAATATATCGAGAGACTAATGTTCCTTCTTCGAAACCACCTCAACCTACAAGGTTTATGCAACATCCCCAGCAACCCAAGTCGGGGCATGTTACTGCAATTTTTTTTTTTCAAGCTATGATAGCAATTTGAAGCATCCCCATCCATCCCAGGGTTGGTCCATGCCACCTTACACAAAGACTCACTTTCATTGCAGAAAATATCATACTTAATAAATTAAAAAAAACATCTACTTTATGTTAACATACATAGAATTATGCAGAAACGTACAACAAATACACACATGTGTAACATACAACATGTAATTAAGAATATATAAAGAGTAGTTGTATGTTTAATAAGACCACCAATTGATTTTATACCTTCCATGAACTTCCCGTCCTTATACCACGCTGTTCCAAGTTATCAACAATGGGTCATCCTCGAGCTGGGACTAAACTCCACCCAAGGTAAAGGGAATCCTAAGATAGGTTGAGGTTACAAAGTCTCCAGGAAGGATTTTATCCCTAGGAGTCCATTGATGTCCAAATCTTATAGTCCCTCATTCCACACATGCATGTCCCACACTACGGAGTGTTCCCCTTCTCTGCTCGACAGTCATTCGGCTACCCACTCCGCTTCCAGGGATTCAACAACAAGTCGGACAAGAAGTCTCATAGATCTAAAACTTCCATGAGGAACCCTCTAGAAAAAACACTTCCCCAACAACCTCTCTCACTTAGAGAGAGTTTCTCACAGGCATGACAACCTACTTCTTTAGTCATACTCATAGGCCAATCCAGTCAGGGTAATAATAACAACAAAATCGGATATGGGCTCTAGTAATGATAGCAAGCCACACCCGTCCTGAAAAAAGAGTGGGAAGTAAGAAAAAATGGCTAGGGTATGATATGGCTCAGGAACTATGTAGTCGTGATATCCTTCACATGAGTAAAAATGGTTAGATTCACAGGGTTTGCAGTCTTCAGATCTTGCAAGATACCATAGGTGTGTGAATGTTGCAGAGGTCAACTATGGAGGGGATGGCTCAGTGCGTGAGTCTGTGAGTGAATGGGGAGATATGCCAAACAAAATATTTACCACCACCTAAATTTGCATGCGCCATGATTGACACATGGTTCTCTCGGAGCTCAATTCTCTCCACTTGGGATTCATTCCCTCTTCAATGAGACTTAGGATAAAAACATTATCCTCACCTTAGTCTTTATAAAAATATAATATAATATTCTCTTTGGGTTAATCCCTCAATATTACCCATTTTCCCCTAGTCTACTAGCCCCTTCCCTTTCCCTACCTAGTGGGGCTTAGTCCTTCATCTATTTTATTATGGTCGGTCTACATGTAGTGATGTTCTTTTTATTTTAATGATATGGATAATTACATATACAAAAATAGGGTCACTGGCCTTAAGCAATCTAGGCTCTCCAGACTAGTATTCACATAATCCTCCCAGCTTATAAACACTTAGCTCACTAGCGTATAAACATAATTAAAATTCAATAGGAACTCAAACTTGGGGTAGTACAATCCCCTCCCCTTATTTATGCACTGTCCTCAGTGCATCATTTTTTAGTATTACAACAATATTTTCAAAAATATTCAAAAATATGTGGGTATTCTACCCACATGGCCTCTTCATGCTCCCAAGTGTCATCCTCAGGACAATATCGGGTCCATTGGAACTTTACTATTTAGATGGATCGATTACGAAGTTGCTTGATTTTCCGATCCAAAATGTGTATCAGATGCACTTGGAAAGCACCTTCTTGCTCCACCTCAATCACATTCCAATCAATAACAAGATTAGGATCAAGTATATATTTCTTAAGAAATGATGCATGGAATACATTATGAATGGTCATAAATGTCGGTAGTCCGAGCATATAAGCTATAGGCCCAATCCTTTCTAGGATTTCAAATGGCCCATAGTAATGAGCTGCCAATTTGGAACAATTTCGCAACTTTAGGGAACATTTATTGGCCTTCACTTTAATAAACACATGATCACTAATATAAATTTCTTTGTGAATTATGACCTTATCAACATAGTTTTTACTCCTTTCTTGAGCATATTTTAAATTCTTCTTTATATTTGACATTTTCTCTTTCATTTCTCTCAACAACTCTTTCCCAACCACTACTCTATCAGTTGGGTTGTCCCAACTTCTTGGTGTGTTTCACTTTCTTCCATAAAGTGCCTCAAATGGGATCATCTTCAGAGATGCTCTGTGCCCATTATTGTAATCAAATTCCACCAAGTGTAGATATTATTCCCATTTAGATCATTTTTCCATCACATACATTCTTATTATATCCTCTATCACTTTGTTCATGGTTTCTGTTTTCCTTTGAATAATACCTTCTAGAACTTCGAGTTGAACTTTGGGTCTCTGTCAGACAAAATTTTCTTGGGTATGCCATGCAATCATTCCATTTCCCTCATATAAATATCATCAACATTGGTTTCCTTGTGAGTAATCTTCACTGGAATGAAATGGGCACCTTTAGTAATCTTGACCACCACCACCATGATAGAAT
Source organism: Picea engelmannii (assembly GCA_009831015.1). Taxonomy (NCBI): domain Eukaryota; kingdom Viridiplantae; phylum Streptophyta; class Pinopsida; order Pinales; family Pinaceae; genus Picea; species Picea engelmannii. The sequence continues at coordinate 132,299 of ML796625.1, forward strand.
CATGTTGCTTTCTTGTTCTGGGAAATTTGGTGATGAAATACATTGACACCACTTCCCACCTCCACTCGGGAATGTGAAATGGATACAACAACCCATCTCGGTGTCTATGTTCAACCCTAACCTTTTGACACTCCATACATTTAGTAATGTACTCATCAATTTCCCTCTTCATGCCTGGCCAATAGTACTGGCTCTTGACAATTGTAATTTTTTTTTGATATCCTGGGTGTCCAGCATAAGGTAAATTGTGCATATCTTTCAAGATAATAGTCCTCAATTCATGAGAATTGGGTACATAAATTATGTTCCTTTACAAGATAATTTCATCATTTCCCAATTTATAATCTTCAACCTTCTGTTGCATTTTACATTGTTGTAATTTTGTTACTATATCCATGTACTGCAAATATTCTTTTCCAGCTTAAAAAATTATTCCTTTAAGATCATTTTGATACATGATAATGGTTGTAGCATGCATTTCATGCACTCTCCTGCTGATTACATCAACCACTTTGTTCTCTTTTCATTTGATGTTCTTGATATCAATGTCATACTCATAAAGGAATTCCAACCATCTGTTATGCCTGGCATTTAAAGTTGGTTGATCAAATAGATATTTCAGAACATTATGGTCTATCCTCAGCTAAAATCCTTTTCCCATGAGGTATTCCCTCTACTTACTCAAGGCATCTACTATGGTTTCCAAGTCCGAATCATGAGTTCCATAGAGGATTTCAAGCTCTTTCAATTTTCTAGATTCAAAACATACCAGAAAACCATTTTGACTGAGGAATCCACCAAGTCCTTCTTTACATAAATTTGTGCAAACCATGAAATCCTCACTAGGATATGCAATTCTTAGAATTAGAGCACTTCTTAACAAATTCTTCAATTGTTGTAAGATCCTTTCACATTCTATTTTCCATTAAAACTTCAGCCCCTTCCTTTGCAAGGAATTAATCGGGTGAGCAATCCTTGAAAACCATGCAATGAATTTTTTTTAGTAACTAGCTAGATCAATGAAGGATATTAATTTTGTCACATTCTTAGGTTTTGACCACCCTTTAATAGCTTCAATATTTTCAGGGTGCATTGTTATCCCTTCTTCGGATATGATATTCCCCAAATAGTAAATTTGGTTCTGACAAAATGAGCACTTGCTCAATTTGGCATACAATTGGTGTTGTCTTAACACTTGTAACACCATCCTCAAGTGATTCCCACACTCTTATTCTGACTTCGAATATATTAGAATTTCATCCAAACATAAAATGAAAAACTTGTCCAGGTACTCTCTGAAAACACCATTCATTAAACACATAAAAACAACTAGTTCATTTGATAACCCAAATGGCACCACTGTGAACTCGTAATGACTATACCTTTTTATGAAGGTAGTCTTGTTGATATATTCATCTATGATCCTTGATGGTATCCTGACCTGAGATCAATATTTCAGAATACTTTTTCATCCTTCAACTGATCAAAGAGGTCATCTATCCTTGCCAAAGGATACTTGTTCTTTTTACTTTGTTCAATTATCTGAAGTCAATTCACAATCTCAATGTCCCATATTTCTTCTTTAGAAATAAAACTTGGGAACCCCAATGTGACACACTTGGCCATATATACCCTTTCTTCATAAGTTCTTCAAGATGGATTTGTAGTTCCTTCATCTCTGATGTACTCATCCTTTAGGGAGTCTTTGATACTAGAGTTTCTCCACGAATTAAGTTTATAGATAAATCAATATCTCTCTTGGAGGTTGTCCTAGTATCTCCTTGAATACATACTCAAAATCTTTCAAGACTGCATGATCCACAAGATTTGACACCTTATCCATAGGTGCTTCCTCCATATGAGCTACAAATATTTGGCATCCCTTCCTGTAACACTTATTCAACTACATTGTTGAGATATCTCTAGCAATAAATTCCCTGGGAATTCCTTGGACTGTTCTTGGGTTCCCTTTCTCATTTAGGAAAGTAAATTCCTTGTTATGACAATTTAAGACAACATGGTGTTGGTCCAACCAATCCATACCAATTAGAAATTCATATGAACAAAAGGGAAGGATTTTCAAATATTCATTGGTACTTATCCCATTCATGTCCACTAGACATGATTTAACCAACTCAACAACTTTTTTCTTGGCTCCTATAGCCAACTGCACCAGCCAAGATTTCCCATGCTTGCTTCTTGGAAATTACAATCTTTCCACTACCTTAGGATCTATATAGCTATGAATAGCTCCTTAATATATTAAAATAGTAAAGGCATGGTTATTGATCATACCTTCTACTTCAATCACGTGTGATTGAAATTATGATTTCTTGTTGTCGAGCGATGCATAGATCCTTGAAACACTTCTACCCATGTCCTCCACTGTTTCATCTTGTTGTACATTGTGGAAATATCTCACTTTATCTTTTCTGTGAGGAAATTGTCTATACAAATGATCTCCTTAACATCCCCAACATTGAATGGGTGTCTCCCTTAGATGTTTCCCACCTGTCTTACTCATTCTAGGATCTTTAGGGGTTTTTTCTCCCCGAGAAATGTTTTTGAAAAAGGGTGGATTGTTCCCCTTCTTCCTCTATTCCATCTTGAACTTGTTCTTGTCTTCCCAATATTTTTGAAAATTAGGCTTTCCCTTATGATGATCATATAAGCACTTGGATTTCCTTATGGTTTCCTCCAAACCTTTTGGATCATCATACTGAATTTTGTCACTGATGAAAGATGACAACCCACTCAGGTATCTTTGGATCTTAAATGTCTCATCCTTAATGAAGGAGACATAATTCAACAGTTCTAAAAATATCCTTTCATACTCATCAATGGTCATGATTCCTAGTTTTATTTCAAATAACTCTTTCATCTTTTCATCATAATACCTCTTGGTTAAGTATTTCTTCTCAAAATGCTTCTTGAATTCCTTCCAAGTCATATTTTTCTTTTTAATGTGTTGCACCTGCACAAGCTAGTCCCACCACATGGATTCATTTCCTTTACTCTGGTAGATATAAATTATTCCTTATGAACAAGAAGAATAATTATGCAATTGAAAGTACTTCCTCATCCCTATCATCCATGTATAAACATATTCATCCTTCTTTTGTTCACCATAAAAAGTAGGAGGTTTGATATTATTCATTTCTCCTCTGATTTCATACAGCCCAAACCTCTTATGAAGTTTCCTAACAGGGGATGGACTTTAGATTCTTTGTTGTCTCATATTGGAATGTCTTTGGGAGTGATGGTGATGTATTCTACAACTCCTTATTCTTATTTTCTCATAAGGGGACCTGTGGCTTCCTAATTTGATGGAGCCACACTCCTTATCCAATTTATTTTCAATTATGTCCAGGATCTACATCAAGTTTATATTGAACTATTATTTTTTCTCTTTGGATTTCATAATCCTCTCATTATCATTCTTATGGCTCTGGACATATTTCTGCAATTTTATGATGGTCTTTGCTAGATTTATGTCTTCTTCCTTTCCTCCTCGATGTCCATTGGAGTTGGTTCCTTCCATACCCAAATGGAAATTCATCCCTCTGATTTCATATTATTGACTATATAATACCTATGTATCATCCATTACTTTTCAATCTTTGTTGATTCTGATTTGATCAAGTTGTTTTTAATTCTGCAAAATGTGCAACCAACATCACCTTGTCAAACTCATTGATTCAACAATTTTATAAAAACTTAAACCATTTTGGTTCAATAACATATCACACTTCTTTCCTCTGATTTTATTAGTAGTTGTATTATCAATCCCATTTTTTGGGTGAACATTTCTTTTCTTCTATCCTCGACCTTTCCAATGACTACTTCCTTACTCAATTATGAGCTTTGAGTAGAAATTTATGGTCTTTTAAAACTTGTGTTTTTTCTCTGATGCAATCCTTGTCCAACTGACCTCTTTCCTCTGAGAAACAATTCTCTTAGATATTTGTTGGATCCTAACATAAGGTTCCCAGGTCTTCAATACCTCTTTTTATGCAGGTCTAAACCAATCGAAACCCACATCCTCCTTCCTAACCTCGTTTTCCTTCTTTAACAAAGTTTTCGGGAAATAGCCCATTTTTCTTCAGGCCCCAACTGCACTTGACCGCAAGCTATGAACAAGTGCTAGCAGAAGGGTGCTTATCCATATCCTAGGGAACTTTGGGGATCCAAAAATTTGGGCTTTGGAGGTTTTACCTCCTTCTTAACTCATTTTCCTCGAACGATAAAGTGGTCAGATTCTGTAGGGTACCTCTTCAGAGCTTCGAGGTTCCAGGCTTCGAAGTTACTTACTGTAGTAATATGTAATTCCTCCAAAGATTGAATTGGCGAAGCTCTCTAGAACTTTGTGCTTTAGAGTTTTACCTTCCTTCTTTATTTTCTTTACCTGATTGTCAGACTGTTGAACCACTAAGGTCTAGTCAGTGCCAACGTATCAGTGTGCTACATGGTAGAGTTAGAGAGTGGACACATGGCTCCATCCAACAGACGACACATGTCAAATATTAATTGGGCATGAAGGGCCCTTGAAAATCCTGAAAAATGATGACACATGGCACATATCTAATGTATCCACGTCACCCCAAGTGACGTCGACATATTGTGTCACCTTTGTTACTTCAAAACTTCAGGACTTCGTGACTATGGGACTTAGGGGCTTTGGAAGTTTATACCTGATTACTCATGATTCTCCTGAAGTCTGAATTGGTGAACCATCGGCTTGGTGATCCTTTGCAACTTTGGAGATTCAGTCTTCGGAGAAATTAAAAACCTTCTTCTCCCATTTATTTCGAACATCGAATTCCTAAACTCTCTAGTGCTTTATCACTTCAGCACTTTGGAGTTTCAGGCTTCAGAATATTTAACATCTTCTCCACTCAATTCCTTTGAACGCCGAATTTTTGAACCTCTTAAATTTTTCAGGGTCCACATAGTAAAACTTTCATCATATAAGATGGTGACACATGGCCCCCACGTGTCACACTTCTATTTTTCCAACAAGGTCATCAAAAGTAAAATTCTGACTAACATGTGGCATGACTAGAGAAGGTCCACATCATCCATAGTAATGTCATCATGCCACATCATACCTCGTGCTTCAACACTTCGTAGCTCTGGGCTTCGAAGGATTTTTGACTTATCACTATATTTCTCCTGAACTCTAAACCGTTGAACGACTACTTCTCAGAACTTCACGACTCTGAGGCTCCAGGAGATTGAATATTTTCTTAACATTACCTCTCAGTTCTCTTGAACTACGAATTTATGAACTACCGAAAATATGAAGGGTTGATCTTCAGACATGTGTCCCTATTAATCGAATGGTCTGAATGAGTTCCTGACTTTGAGACTTTAGGAGGAAGTCCATTCTACGTGCACTTCAACCAATTTCACTGAACTCCAAACCGCCGAACTACTGGGGGAAAATCCATCACTCTCCTCCTCCTGGATGATCTATGGCTGAAAATCACTCAAAGACTTTGAAGCTTCATGCCTCGGTCCCTTTTGCTGAAAAAAACATAAACTTCATCAAAGTCACGAAGTTTGAAGTACTTGAATGTTAATTTTCATGCACCTTTTCTAGATTTGATGGCTAGGAAGGTTTTGAATCACCCCACATAGATCCTATGGCTCAAATTAAATATTCTAGTTTTCAATCATGATATTAGTGATAAATTCTCCACCACTCCTCTTTTATCATTACATTACCACCCAATATCTCTCTCAGCACCCCTCTCTCAGTGTATACATCAATTCCCTGTGGATTTTTTACTTCAATTCCTCATACATAGCCCATCCAGGTTCAGTGTTTAAACCATGGGCTTTGATACCAATTTTTAGCATCCTGAGCTGCCCAAGACAAGGCATGCTACTACAATTATGATCTTTTCAATCTATGATACAAATTTCTATCATCCCCATCCATCCCAAGGTCAGGCCATGCCACCTTACATAAATAATCACTTTCATTTGCGGAAAATATCATACTTAATAAATTAAAAAAGAACATCTACTTTTTGTTAACATACATAGAATTATGAAGAAATGTATAGTAAATAAACATATGTGTAAGATACATCATGTAATTAAGAATATATAAAGAGTACTTATCTATTTCAGAAGTCCACCAACTCCCTGCATACCTTCCATGAACCTCCCAGCCTTAGACCACACTACTCCCAGCTATCAGCAGTGGTTCACCCCCAAGATGGGACTAAAATCCACCCAGGGTAAAGGGAATCCTAGGCTAGGTTGAGGTCACAAAGTATCGATGAAGGATTATTTTACCACGATTCCTCTCACATCCATAACTTATAGTTCCTCATTCTCCACATGCATGTACCACCCTAGGGAGTGTGCCCCTTCTCTGCTCGACAATCCTTCAGTTACCCCACTCCCCTTCCAGGGATTGAGAAATAGGTCGGACATGAAGTCTTAGAGAACTTAAAATGTCATTAGGCTCCCTATGGGAAAACCACTTCCCCATCAACCTCTCTCACCTAGAGATATTTTCTGAGAGGACTAATAAACTACTTCTTCAGTCCATCTCACAGGCCAATCCATCTAGGGTAGTAACAACAAAAAAATCGGGTATGGGAACTAGTAATGACAAAAAGACACACCAATCCATAGAAAAGCACGTGAAGAAACAAAAAAATGTCTAGGATGCGATATGGCTCAATCACTTTGCAGTTCTGCTATCCTTCACAGTATTAAAATGGGTTAGCTTCGCGAGGTTTGAAGGTTTATGTGCTTGCAATATTGTAGAGGTGGATGAATGTTGCAAATTTCAATGATGGAGGGGATGGATTAGTGCATCATTCCATGAGTGAATGAGGAGATATTCCAAACATAATAGTTTCCCCCATCTAGATTTGTATGCGCCATGATTGAAACATGGCTCTCTTGTAGCGCATTTCTCTGCACTTGGGATTCATTCCCTCTTCCATGCGACTTAGGATAAAACAATTATGCTCACCTTAGAGTTTAGGAAAATATAATATAATATTCTCTTTAGGTTAATCCCTCAATCGTATCCCTTTTTCCCAAGTCTGCTAGCCCCTTCCCTTTCCCTACCTACTAGAGCTTAGTCCCCCATTCTCTTTTATCATGGTCGACCTACATGCAGTGATGTGATTTTTGTTTTAATGATATGAATAATTACATATACAAAAATAGGCTCACTGGACTTAAGACATCCAAGATTTGTTGACTAGTATTTGGGCCATATTGTTTCTCATGAAGGTATAAAGGAAAACCCTAACAAGATTAAATCCATGATGTACTCGAAGATTCCCAAAAAATTGAAGAATCTTAGAGGATTTTTGGGTTTGATAGGTTACTCCCGCAAGTTTGTTCAGAAATATGGAAGAATAACGACACCTTTAACTGCATTAACTAATAAGGATGCATTTTCATGGACTCAAGAGGAAACTCAAGATTTTGGACCAACTTAAAGTGGAAATGTGCAAAGATCCTGTCTTGACCACACAAGACTTCAATTTTTATTTTTATTTTGGAATGTGATTCCTCGAGAAATGGAATTGGTTTTTTTCTAATGTAGGAAGGAAGGATCCTTGATTTTGAAATTCATCCACTCAAGGGAAAGGACTTACAAAAACCCATTTATGATAACGAATTGATGGAAATACTACATGTGTTGAAGCAATGGCACCCTTACCTAATAGGTAGACACTTCAAGGTCAAAACATATCATAACACTCTTAAATACTTCTTGGAACAAAGAATATCTTCAAAATAGAAACAAAAATGGGTGACCAAGATGTTGGGTTATTACTTTGAAAACATCTACAAAAAAGTGAGGCAAAATGGTGGCATATGCACTATCAAGAACGAATGAAGATGTTGAGGCATTTCTCTGTGCTATCTCTATCATCCAAAATGATTGGATAACATAAGAAAGGGATGAATGGAAGAATGACAAAGAAGTGTGGACTCTCATTCAAAGGTTGCAGCAGGATTGCAGTGCATCTGATACATTTACATGGAAAAATGATTCACTATGGTAAAAATATTGCTTATCGTTATGTAATAACTCCCAAATCAAACAAAAGGTACTTTTGGAATTGCACACCTCTCTAGTAGGAGGGAAATCATGATTTTTGAAAACATATCATAGTGCTAAGAGGGAATTTTTTAGGAATGTCCTTAAAACTAATGTTCAAAGGTTTGTGGCATAATGTTTGGTTTTCCAAAAAAATAAGGTGGAAACAATTAAGACCCCGGGTCTTTTACAACCATTATCCATTCCAAGTCAGCACTTGGAGGAGGATTCCATGGATTTCATCACATTGTTACTGATGTCTGAAGGAAAGAGTGTCATCATGGTGATTGTTGATAGACTTACCAAGTACAAACATTTTTTTGCACTTTCTCATCCTTTCAAATCTAGTACATTTTCTACCATATTCATGGAGACGGTTCAAAAGCTACATGGAAGACCAAATATTATTGTAAATGACCTAGATCCTATCTTTACTGGACAATTTTGGAAAGAATTATTTTATTTTTTTGGTACTCAATTGGATCATAGCTCATCTTATCATCCTCAATCTAATGGAAAAACTGAGATAGTGAACAAATATTTGGAAGGACACCTTCGTTGCTTTGTCTCTGATAAACAAACACATTGGTTCAAGTCGTTACCCTCAAAAGAATGGTGGTATAACACTTGCTTTCATACTGCAAAAATATGACACCATTTATGGCACTTTATGGATATTACCCATCGTCCATCACTTCTTCTCTAAAATAAATATTTTGTAGTAGGGGATTAGGTCTTTTTAATACTACAACCATACAAAGAGATGTCTCTTAAGCAAGCTAAGAATGATAATAAATTATCACCGAAGTACTATTGTCCTTATAAGGTGTTGCAAAATATTGGTACTATGGAATACAAATTGGAGCTTCCTGCATCTTCAAGGGTACACCCATTTTTTGATGTTTCATGCTTAATGAAGGTTATAGATGAGCATATATCAGTTCAAACTATATTTCTAGAACTTGAAGAGGAAGGAAAAATCATATTGGAGCATGAAGATATCACTGGCACAAGAATTCTCCAACTAAGGAATAGATAAATTTCGAAGTATCTCATTAAGTGGAAGAAACTACCTGTTGAATATTCTACGTGGGAAGACGATTCTTTTGAAAAATCACAGAGAACTACTCAAGAATTGAGGAAAACACATTTCTGAAGGTAAGGGGCATGTTAATCCCTAAATCATGGCACATTACCCCTTAATTGGGGCATATTACATTAGTATTGTTATTTTATTAATGTTGTATGGGGTTCATTGGTTGTAATTGTTCCTCCTAGTCTCATATATATACCAAGGAGACCTTTGCATTTGGAATCATATTGTATTTGTGAATTCATGTTATGTATAAGGAGTTTTCCCCATTGAAGAGGTGTTTTATCTGGATTTCTGATGAGGCACGCAACCCCTCCTCAACCCACAGGTCAGAACGTCATGTACACAGAATCTTTATTCCCACACTAGCCCGAAGAGTTCTTGGCAATGGTTCTTCTATTTCCCTTTCGGGAAATCCTCACCCACAATATACTTCAATAAATTCCCCTTCTATACTTCGGGAGATCAGACTTCGCACTTTCACGAATCTGGTGGTCAAGGGCCTTGTCTCTCAATCTCCGAAAACCCAAAAAACAGTCAATGCTTGACCTTTTCTCTCTCTATTTCAGATTTATCCTTATCGTGATTTCGATGGTCGTGATGTCAAACAACTCGTTCTTCCGATTCCCGAAACCCGATTTACTGAAACTTCTATGCGCTCCAAGATTTGACTTTTCAATAGCCCCTCATTCCATCGAGACTTCAGACTTCATGATTTCATGAATCCTAATGCAAAGAATTCGGGTATTCACCCCATGAAACTCTGAAATGGTCGACGGGGTTTGACTTCCGTTTCAAAAATGTGCCACCTGTCCACCCTGCTAATTTTGTGGCCCACACAATCCTTTCAGCCCTCGGGACTTCACGTTTCTTGATTTCGTGAGTCTTGTTGCCAAGATTTTGGGACTTCAACCTACGAAAACCCGAAATAGAATTTCACGGGTAAATCCAATGAGTCTTGTGGCTTGGATCTGTGGCTCTACTCCTCCTGAGCTTAGAACCTTTGGGAATACTCACCCTAACTCCCCTGCTCCTTCGTGAGATCTAAGGGCTTAGAGGAATTTGCGAATTCTCCACCGAGAATTCTGACCGTCCGTTCTTTCCTTCTCAAGGACATCTACAACTTCTTACCAAAGTGTTTTTCCATGATGCTTAATCACCTATGATCCGACCTGCAATGCTTTCTCACTGTTTCATTGCACAAGCTTCCTGTGCCTCCTTTGACCGTTTTGAAGGCTTTATCCTTCCTGAGCTTTCTCCAACTTTGAGTCTTGAAGAAGACTCTTGCACACACTCCTTGAGGCAAACTCCTTAATTATGGAATTGGAACCCATCGACTCTACGCACTCCTACATCAGTCGTCCTCCAACAGCTTCTCAAGTTCGCAACTTTGAGAATTTACTTGGCTTGTGCACTCCTTGCACGACTCTTGTGCCTAAATGCACTTCTGTGGGGATGAGCACAAAAACAATCTTATTTGAGCTTTCAGAGACAAACCTCTGAACCCTTTGTCAATGCACTCCTTGTGGACAATTCAACTGCACTCCTTGCAGGAACTCTTGCTCGGATAGACAACCAATTGAAGCTCATTTCCCTTACTCTCTCTCTCTCAGATTTCAAACATTCAAGAAGAAATCATTCATAAATAGCATAAAAGAAATTGCATGACAAAAAGAGTAAAACATTCATGAGCATAACATTCAAATATGCATACACAGGGAATATCTGAACACCATGAGTCCGAATCAAAGTTTTCTTGTATCAATTCAGAATTTATGTACATGGATTTCTTCTACACATCTCTCTGCTTCTCCTCTTCTATGCTCTATTCTCTCTTCTCATTCTATCTGTTCTATTCTTCTATATTACACAATAATACAATGAGGGTGTCTATATTTTGTTTCCCTCTCTCATTCTAAACTGTCTAATCTAGAATTAAATTCTATCTACTTGCATTAACTACCATAAATGCCTTCTACCTACTAAGGACGAGAGAAGATCGCTCAAGGTATGTTTACATTATAAAAGTGTGCCTCCACTTGATGGTTTTCATTAAATGTTTCAAGACATTTCAAAATTTACATTGGGTGCTTTTCTAGTTGTCCTTTGTCTCAGCGCTGGCTCGCTTGAGATGCTCCTACATCATACTCCCTGGCTTGAAATTTTTATGGAGTCCTATCCATGAGATCGTGTACGGTGTGTCCATGCCATTAGATATTTTCTTCGTTCTCCCAGCTGACATATTCAACTGGATGGCCCTTCCACTTTACCAAATATTCAAAGTATTGCTTTCGCCTGGTCTTCTTGCTGACTCTTTTGTCCAGTATGTGCTCCATCTGTGGATTTTCTGCCACTAGCATCTTCTTTGTCCACTGGATCTATGGTTGTTCACTTCCTATCCCTGTTTCCTCAGATTTATATGGGTGCAAATATGAGATATTGAATATCGGAGAAATTTTGATCCCATTGGGTAATTCAATCTCGTAAGCATTCGCCCCAAATTTCTTCAAGACCTTACATGGTCTGATTTTCTTCATCTTAAATTTATTATATGTTCCTCTCGATAACCTTTCATTTTTCAAATGTTCCATAATCAAATGACCAACCTCAAATTGAAGTTGTCTCCTATGTTGATCTGCTCTCCGTTTATATTCCTGGCTCAAATTCTCTAATCGCTCCTTCACCTGGCTGTGAAGTTCCTTCATCGCCTCTGCGAAATCTTTTGCACTAACGCTCCTAGTTGCATTATGTTATGAATCTCTCAAATCATAAATTCCTCTTGGCTGCATGCCATAGACAATCTGAAATGGACTTTGCCCCATGCTTCTTTTAACTGAGTCATTATAAGCAAAATCCGCCTGTGGTAATATGTTGTCCCACTGGCTGTGATGTTTTGTCACTAGGATCCTCAACAAGTCTCCCAGACTTCTGTTTACCAATTATGTCTGTCCATCTGTCTGAGGATGATAAGATGAAGTAAATGCAGGTTAGTTCCCAGCTTCTTCCATAAGGTCCACCAAAAGTGTCCTATGAACTTTCTGTCTCGATCCGAAATTATGCTCCTTGGTAAGCCGTGAAGTCGAATGACTTCTTTGAAAAACAAATTCACAATGTGAGTTGTGTCACTGGTTTTCTAACATGGAATGAAGTGGGCCATCTTGGAAAATCTATCCACCACCAAAAAGATTGAGTTGAAACCTCTTTGTTCTCTTGGCAACCCCAATATGAAATCCATGGTGATTGCATCCCACGGCCTCTCAGGTATTGGAAATGGTTGATAAAACCCTGCATTATGTTTCCTTCCCTTCGAATGCCGGCAAATTCTGCATCTGTCCACGAATCTCTTGACGTGTGCTCGCATTCCTGGCCAAAAATATGACTCATTCAACTTTGTGAACGTCTTGTCGTGACCAAAGTGTCCTGCCAATCCTCCACTATGTTTCTCCTTCAACAAATTCTCCCTCATGGAGCATTTTGGAATACAAAGTTGATTACCTTTAAACAATAATCCTTCCTGGATCATGCATTCTGCCGATTGGATTCTATCTCTGAGAATTGGATTCTCAGTTGCTTCATACGCCTCCTTAAAATATGGATCATCCCTATACATGTCCTTGAGATCATCAAAACCTAATTTTTTTACTTTGAACTCCTGCAATAGCAAACACTTCCTACTCAAAGCATCAACAACTTTCTTAGCAGTACCAGAAATATGTTTAATCACAAAAGTGAAATTTTGCATATATTCAGCCCATTTTACATGTTTCTGATTCAACTTTTCTTGTTGACTCACAAACTGCAATGCATGATTGTCACTGTATAAGAGAAACTCTTTCGAGATCAAGTAATGCCTCAATTTCTTCAATGCCTGGATGATAGCATAGAACTCCTTGTCATAAGTGGAGTATTTCACCTTCTCTTCATTCAGCTTCTCATTGAAGTATGCTATTAGCCTGTCCTCTTGACTCAAGACTGCCCCTATTGCAAATCCACTTGCATCGCATTTCACCTGAAATTTCTTTTGGAAATCCAGCAACACCAGAATTAGTTGTTCCATAATCTTCCTCTTCAACATATTAAAACTCTTCTCAGCCTCTTCTGTCAAGTGAAAATACTTGTGTCTTTTCTTCACTGTATCCATCATCGGTGCACTAATTCCACTGAAATTTCTGATGAACTTTCGGTAGAAACTAGCCAATCCGTGAAAACATCTCACCTGAAAGATATTCTTCGGTGATGGACAATTCTTGATTACCTCCACCTTATCTGGATCCATCCTCAACTTATCTCTAGAAACAACAAATCCCAAATAAATGCATTTTGTCTTCATGAATGAGGATTTCTTCATGTTTATCAACATCTTCTCCTGTTGTAACCTCTCCATCACTGTAGCCAAATGTTTCATATGCTCAGCTACTATTTTACTAAAAATCAATATGTCATCCAGATATACGATAACAAATTTTCTGATGAACTCCCTCACGACTTCGTTCATCAACCTCATGAAGGTACTCGATGCATTTTTTAAGCCAAATGACATAACAAGCCATTCATACAACCCTTCATTGGTTTTGAATGCTCTCTTCCATTCATCACCTTCTCTGATGTGGATTTGATGATATCCACTTTTCAAATCAATCTTTGAAAATAATTTTTCTCCACTCAAGCAATCCATCAGATCATCCATCCTTGGAAATGGGAATCTGTACCTGATGGTTATCTCTTTGATCTCCCTCGAGTCAATACACATCCTCCAGCCTCCATATTTCTTCGAACTGACTACTATCAAAACAAATCATGGACTCAAGATTTCCCTGACAAATTCTTTGTTCAATAAATCCTGGACTTGTCTTTTGACCTGTTCATTCTCTTGCGGCATCAATCTGTACGTGGATTTGTTTGGAAAACTGGATCTTTGTATGAGATCAATATGATGACTCACACTTCTAATCGGTGGCAACGAACGAGGTAATTCGTCCACTACTATGTCAACGAACTCTTCCAATAGTTTCTGGACCTCTTCTGGTAAATCATCTACCCTTGTGTTGGTCAAAACAATCTTCGGTTTCCTAACCACAATGAATTGTGGTTCTTCCTTCTTCTTAACATTTGTAAGAAGTTCCTTCCCACTCATGAGAAGTACAGTGTTACTTACTTCCAGTTTCACCTCTTTATCCTTGATTGGAAGTAACATGTGAGTTCTCCCATTCTTCTCTAGGGTGTATATCTTCATTCTCCCATCATGAATCACATTTTTGTCATATTGCCATGCTCTACCCAGTAATAGATGACAAACATCCATGGGAATAACATCACAAATTTTCTTATCATTATATCCCCCTATCTTAAATTCAACTAAACATTGTTTAGTGACAGTTACCCAATGTCCTTTTTGTAGCCATGAAACTCTATATGGGATTAGATGATCAACCGTCTCCAGCTCCATCTTTTCCACCATCTCTATAGAAATGAGATTATCTGTGCTACCACTATCCACAATAACCTTGCATACCCTGTCCTTGGTTTTGCAAACAGTCTGGAAAATTCTATTTCTTTGGACTGAACTCTCCACCTCCTTCTCTGGTGTCAAAAGAGATTTTCGCATCATCAACAATCTTCTGCCTTCAGCATTGTCCGCCTCAATGTCTCACCTTTGTGATTTGGCGATGTGAGTCTCTCCACTCTCAATGTCTCGCCTTTGTGCTTTGGCGATGCGTGAAGCAGGTTATTACTCCACCTCTTCCTCTTCCTCTACCTTTAATACGAGGAAAAATATTATTATCAGCATAATCTCCTCTCGTATCGGTATGTTTCCCTCTCTGTTCAACATATTTCCCTCTTTGTGAGCTTCCACCTCTCTCAGTTTGAGTCTAAGGTTTCTTCCAGTCCTCCTTGGGCTTCTAATTTTTATCCTGGGCAAATGATTTGCCTTTGGGATGACTTCTGCCTCGACTTCTTTGACCCTATTTTCGGCTCAGCTTCTCTTCCGCTTTTAGAGCCATCTGATAAGAATCTTCCACCGTTTGGATGGTTACCATGCTCATCTCATCCTGAATGTCATACCTCAGGCCATTCATATATCTAGCAACTTTTTCGTCATCGCTCTCCTGAAGACCTTCCCTAATGTTCAACTTGTAGAATTCTTCAGTGTATTGTTTCACTATCATAGCTTCTGCCTCAAGTTTTTCATTCGTCAAAACAGAGTGATCTGGTAATCTCTGGGGATGAATTTCGCCTTCATCTTTGCGATCATTCTGTCCCATCTTTTGATCTCCTTCTTGCCCTTGCAGTGTCTGTCAGCTTGTAGTTCATCCCACCACAATGTTGCATGTCCCTTCAATCTTGTGTTAACATGTTTGACCTTCTTCTCCTCTTCGACATCTTCATAGTCAAAATATGTGTCCAGAGATCTAATCCTGTCTAGAAGATCCTATGCATCTAGATTTCCCTCATAAACTAGAATGTCCATTTTTTCCCTTGCACCCATTCTTGAAATAGTTCTAATCAAGTGTTTGTTTGCTGCATCTTCGGCTATAACTTCTTCTTCTTCATGTTCAACCTCAATTTCACTTTCGAAATCACTAAGATCCCCAGCACCGACTGTGCATCTCTCTGTTGTCTCCATGTCTTCAAGTCTGGCACGTAAATCACACATTTCCTTTTACATGGTTGGATTAGTCATCTGCCCACCTCTTCTTCTTGGAATTTCCCTCTACTCTGGCGGGTCGGGTGTTTGCCTGTCCCTTCTTCTCGGTAGCATGGTGAATTCTCTTTTTCCTTGCTATAGAAAGAAAAGAACCTTTTTGTTCTCTGATACCAAATGATGATGCACACAATCGTTCCTCAACCCGCAGGTCGGAAGGTCACGTATAGAGGATCTTTCTTCCCACACTGGCCCAAAGATCTCTTGGCAATGGATATTCTATTTCCCTTTCGGGAAATTTGCACCCACAATATACTTCAATAAATTCCCCTTTTATACTTCAAGAGATCGAACTTCGCACTTTCACGAAACTGGTGGTCAAGCGCCTTGTCTCTCAATCTCTGAAAACTCGAAAAACAGTCAATGCTTGACCTTTTCTCTCTCTATTTTGGATTTCTCCTTATCACGATTTCGGCGGTCATGATGTCAAACAACTTGTTCCCACGATTTCGAAACCCGATTTATCGAAACTCTGATGCGCTCACAAGCTTTGACTTTTCAACAGCCCCTCATTCCATCGAGACTTCAAACTTCACGATTTCACGAATCCTAGTGAAAAGAATTCGGGTCTTCACCCCACGAAACTCCAAAATAGTTGACAGGGTTTGACTTCCATGTCAAAAATGTGCCACCTGTCCACCCTGCTAATTTTGTGGCCCACACAATCCTTTCGGCCCTTGGGACTTCACGTTTCATGATTTCGCGAGTCCTATTGCCAAGATTTCTGGACTTCAACCTACAAAAACCCGAAATAGAAGTTCACGGGTAAATCCAACGTCTCCTGTGGCTTGGATCTATGGCTCTACTCCTCATGAGATTAGAGCCTTTGGGAATACTCATCGTAACTCCCCTGCTCCTTCGTGATATCTAACGGCTCACGGGACTTCACAAATTCTCCATCGAGAATTTCGACCATCTGTTCTTTCCTTCTCAAGGACGTCTACAAATTCTTACCAAAGTGTTTTTCCACGGTGCTTAATCACCTATGATCCGACTTGCAACTCTTTCTCACTATTTCAGTGCACAAGATTCATGTGCCTCCTTCAACCATTTTGAATGCTTTATCCTTCCTGAGCTTCCTCCAACTCTGAGTCTTGAAGAAGACTCCTGCATGCACTCCTTGTGGCAAAATCCTTAATTATGGAATTACAACCCATCGACTTTGCGCACTCCTGCAGCAGTCGTCCTCCAGCGGCTTCTCAAGTTCGCAAATCTGAGACTTTACTTGGCCTATGCACTCCTTGCATGGCTCCTGTGCCTAACTACACTTCTGTGGGGATGAGCACAAAAACTATCTTATCTGATCTTTTAGAGACAAACCTCTGAACCCTTTGTCAATGCACTCCTTGTGGACAATTCAACTGCACTCCTTGCAGATACTCTTGCTCAGATAGAGAAACAATTGAAACTCATTTCCCTTACTCTCTCTCTCATATTTCAAACATTCCACAAGAAATCATTCATACATAGCATAAACACAATTGCATGACAGAAAGAGTAAAACATTCATGAGCATAACATTCAAATATGCATACACAAAGAATATTTGAACACCATGAGTCTGAATCAAAGCTTTCTTGTATTAATTCAGAATTTTTGTACATGGAGTTCTTCTACACAACTCTCTGCTTCTCCTCTTCTATGCTCTATGCTCTCTTCTCATTCTATCTGTTCTATTCTTCTATTTTTCTATATTACACAATAATACAATGAGGGTGTCTATATTCCATTCCCCTCTCTCATTCTAAACTGTCTAATCTAGAATTAAATTCTATCTACTTGCATTAACTACCATAAATGCCTTCTACCTACTAAGGGAAAGAGTGGATCGCTCAAGGTCCATTTACATTATACAAGTGTGCCTCCACTTGATGGTTTTCATTAAATGTTTCAAGACATTTCAAAATTTGCGCTCGATGCTTTTCCAGCTGTCCTTTGTCTCCGCCCTGGCTCGCTTGAGATGCTCCTGCATCAATTTCTCTCTTTGTCAAGTCATGGAGTACTTATTCTGACGTTTTCATGCTATTTTGATATTATGAGGTTGGGAATGAGATTATGGGAGGCTCTAGAATATAACATGCAGTTATGAAACAATTTATCATGTATTTTTAAAGTCACATGAAAAGGTGCAACTGAGTCTTGTTTATTGTTTATGTGATTTCGAAATGGAGTTGTTGGAAATTCATCATGTATATTCAAGGTGTTATGTTGATTGCTAATATCTATTCCATGTGTAACATTATCAATTTTATTTTGATAAATAGGGTTTTTCACCACCAATGGAACATGAATAATGATTTTCCCTAATTCATGCTCAATGCTAAAAGGTTGAGAAGGATTTTTAATGTCTCTATGATCATTTATCCCCTTCACTTGATCATGTGAATCATTCTTGTGTGTGATAGTCATTGTTTATTTTTCTTTATTCTTGAGTTGATTTACTGGTAGATTTTTAGGTGTAGGATAATTACAATTTTTTGATACCATAATAGGTCTGGGTCTAAGGCCATACTTTTTTTTTAACTCTTCTTTTAAATAATCATAAATCAATCTATGTTGTGAATTTGATAATCCCCCATAATCTCCTCCTTGGTGCACACTCTGAGATTTAGCATTTAAATATGTTTCATAGTTTCATGTTGTGTAAGATGCATGGCTTCTTTCCTATCTTGAATTAAGTTCATTTTCTCTTGAAAAATTATGTACTCCCAATCTCCTTGATCTTCCACTACATTGTTTTCATTGTTGTTTTTTATCGGAGGTCTAATATAATACTCTTCATTTCTCCTATCCCTTATGAACATCTATGGTTTAAAGGGTCTCCTAAATTGATTAGTATGTTGAGAGAATTCTTCATTAGGATGTTTATTTGGAGCGATTCCTTCATCATTTCAATCCCAAAGATTTTTTTTGATAAATTCCTAATGAGTCTTGATATCTCTTCAATCTTACCTATGTGAGAACCTTTAGTTGTAAATTAGGTACTGACTTCCTCTTTAACTTCCTTCTTGTCTTTATCAATTTGATTTGTTTTTACATTAATTTTTCCTAAAGTTGCCATGTTTCCCTCAATATCAATAGCATCATATTGTATCATTAAGAGAGTTGGGTACCTTCTCTCTCTCTCGCATAATTATGGAAAAATCATCCTCAAAGGATCCAACATTCATCACCTTTGCATCTACATGAGATGGTTAGATATCCACGAGGATTTTGTTGTAAAGTTTATTGAATATCCTATTAAATTCAACTACGAATTCATTAAATTTATTCTTTAAGGATCCAAATTCTGTGATATAGTAGATTTAGTCTGTCCTTTCTCCCCATTGTCTATGAAAGTACTTTAAATAACTTTTTAGGTGTTGATAAAGGCATGGGTAGTCCTCAAAAGAATTATGTGACATATCCTTCAAGGTTTTCTACAAAGAGTATCATAAACACATCATCATGTTCTATAAACAATTTTCATATAGAATCTTGGAAAACATCCATGTTCTCTTCATATCTGATCTCCTTCTCTCCATCATATCTTCGAAGAAATTTTATATAGTTCCCGAGTAAGTCATGTGTATTTTTGGGAATATTTAAAGGGACATACTTAGATACGATCCAAGGGTTTCCTAGTGCTAGAGGTTGGTGTGGATTTTAGTTTCCTCCTCTTGTTTTTCCAACCATTAGAATCTTGAGGATTAGGTTACTATATTCAAAATATAGGGGAGCTCTGATATTTTTCAAGAAATACTTATAAGAAGTATTGGTTGAATGAGAAATACCTAGAGGGGTATTCTGTAAATCAATCAAAGGATGATTGGAAATTTGTATAGAAGAATGATATTTTAGATGTGTATTAAATATCCTATCATAATTATCTATTCCATGACTAGTAGAAGGAAAATTATTAAAATTAGGATTACTTATAGTCATAATTATTTGTCTAATATTTCTCCAAGAGATTGGATTTTGTATATATCATAACATTGGAATACTAGAAGGATCAAAATTTTCTCTAGGATGCCTCTTTATGATTCCTTATTTTCCTTTGTGGAGTCTCCAAGTAAAGGTAAACAAATTTGTGTTGAATACTTTTCTCCATGAAGAATCAACATTGATCTTTGTCGTCTCTCAGGGAAAAATAACTTCACAATTTTTTCCCTGCCAATAGCGCCATTTAAGAGTGTTAGTGCTCAATATGTTTCTGGTTGTGAGTGGAATGATGCTAGGGATACTTTGAGCTAAAAATAAATTCAGTTTTTTAAGATACCTTTCTAGATCAAGGAAATTAAGTGTAATCGTTAACTCTTCATAACTCATATACATTTCAAACATGATGATTAGGTACAAAAATTCAACAAATCGGGGTAATTTATCTTCTGTGTATTAACATTTCTAGGGTAAAAATAATGAATGATTGTCTAAAAGGGATCTATGCATGCAAGGTATCTAGTGTAGATAAATCTTGCAAGGATTTCTATGAAGAAAATGTCTTGAGAATTAAATAATTTAGTAGTGTTAAAAAATATGAATTATGAGTTTAGTTACATGAACTCATACAAATAATTGTTTGATACATTCACATACCGGATAATCTACATTAATATGAATATTTCAAACAAGAAATGAAACAAGACTAAAATAAACCTTATTCGTTGATGAACCCAAACACATTTACAACATATTTGCAGTCAAAACGTTGCAAAGAACTTTTATTCATTTATTTCAAAGTACATTACATAGATGGAAATTGTGGATCTTAAGAATAAATTACAATGGATAAGAATAAAGTTTGAATTTATAGACTAATACTATAGAAAATCATTGAATCCATAGAGGATGGTGTCTTCCTTCTCATAATCTTTCTTTCTGACTGAGCTGAGTTGATCTCTGAACTTTGATATTCAGATTCTCTTCTTGTGTATGGATGATGACAAAAATCTGTTAATGCACCTAAGTTATTATTTAGAGCCCTTGTTCTTGAGTAAAACCACTTCTTGATTATTTAAAATACTTCCCAGCCTCTTTAAATGTTTATCTAACTTCATCATCTTGATTTATTTAAAAAAAAAAATAACATTTGTAAAAATTATTCCCGACCAAAATTAATTAAGGAGCTTTTGGGTGTGTTCCACTTGTCTGACCTTGTCTTGGAATTTGTACTTTAAGATATCTACACATATTATTTCATACATTTCCCATACGATACTCTAATTATTTTAGTTTTCTTCTCATTTCTTCCAAATATGTGAATCTCTCATATGAGGGTGGAGGAATATTTTTAAAAATCCATATCAGAGTGCATAATAATGTAAAATATCAAACAAGAGTATACATCACATCCTAACCTTTCAGAGATACTTTCAATTTCCTAAAACTACTATCATAATTTCTTATGTTATCCAAACGTTTTCGATAGTTTTTTCTATAGATAGAGATCTACAACACCTTCCCATAAATTAGGAAACCCATAATTGATTACTTCCTTGAAATTTTTATTGAATGTAACTACTTCACTAGTTGGCTCATCTACCTTTCACTTTGTGATGTGTATGAGTATATTCTTAGCCAAAACCTTATTTGCATCCATTATGAGGCTGATTATATCTTCTATATTTAAATTCTTAAGCTCCTCCTTAGATCTTCTATTCAGGAACTTAATTAAATAAATAGCCACCTTTGGCTTATCTACCAACTCTCTGGCTATAATCTTGATGTCTTTAATAAATTCAACAATAAATTCATACACTTCTTACATTAGCTTATACTGATCCCAATTTTTGAAAAACAATGATGCTATATGATTCCAAACCAGGCATTACAGATACATTTGGCCTATGGATAAGCCTAGTCTCCCTTGGATCTGTCGTTGATCCAAGAGAGATAACATGTATAGATATCTAGGAGGTTTCCCTAGATCTAATTAGAATAGTTCCTTTTACATTAAGAGAAGGAGAATGACATACCTATTTATCGAAGGTTATCCTCCCATGTCATACTAATGCAACTCTCGATATCCTAGATATATCTCTTGTGATCTACTTCCTACACACAATCAACAAACAAATACCAATTCTACAACTCCTACGAGTGTTAGGAAATCATAAACCAAATCATATCTAATAATACCTACTCAAGGACATATCATATCTAGCATGTATAACTGAATGCAACAGATTTGTAGAAGGGGAAACACATATGTTACACATTATTTTGTCCCAACTGACAATTTCACCTTATTTCCATCATCCAAAGCTTAAAAGACATCATCACTGAAGAAAGGCCTTTCCCTAAAATAATCTAGAATGTATTAAAAAACACCTTTTTAAGAAAGTGTTACATGTTATACCATTATAGGGTGTGACACTCTTAAGTGTCGCATGTTTCACCATTTCATCATGTGATAATGTCATATGTTTCTAGTTCACAGGGTGTGACACTGTTTGAAAGGAAGGAAATTGAAGAAATTCAAACACTTTCTAGAAGAGAATCTTTGGATATGAGGTGTCCTTTGATTGGTTTGTATCTCACTTGTACTCTTGATTAGGGGTGATGCTAACCTCCTTTCTAATCTATAAAATAAGTCTTCTCTCATGATAAAAGGATAATTGAAAATAGTGAATGGAGAATAATGATTGATAGCTTTGCTTCTCATTTGTTGTTAGAGGACTGTAAGTAATTATTTGGATTTGAGGAATTCAATATTATCTAAAGGAATCAGTTGATGGTGATGGATTTAATGGATGCATTGTGGGTATTAATGCAATGATATTGTTGGAAGGAACTTCAAAACATCAAGGTAGCTCTGGTTGTAATCTCTTTTCATTATCATCAATATAATAATATAGTTTCTTTCCCACAAAGGTTATCTATATTTAATTATCTTTGTTTCATCTATCCTTGCTCATTTGCATAGGTTGTATCAAATTATACTTCTTTATTTATCCTTTGTTGTCTTTTATTTCTTTCATGTTATCATACATAAGTATTGATTACAAGGTATGAATGCTTCGCTAATTGGTAATTTGATTATGTCAACCTAGATAAAGTTCTATGTTCTATCTGTTTTGTTCTAGTCTTGGTTTTTGAGTATAGGGAGATCATTATGTGTCTACAAAACCTGATTTGTCTCGTAACAAAATTGGTGACTCCACTCAAAACATGGTGGTTTTCATATTTGGGTATTTTGGAGAAATCTTAAAGAAAACTCCAAGATTAACTTTTTCATAAATTTAGTCCCCCAAGTCCAAAACAGTATAAAATAATACCTACGAGAACTATTCTAGTCATGATTGACTAGAGTATTCATTTTTTGTAATTGGTTTGATGAGATCGAAAAAGGGTAAACTATCACTTGATATATGCCCGTTCAAATCCTTTAATGAGCATTAAAGGAGTCAAGATCGGTTGACAATTGTTTCATATTTAGAGTGCCTCAAAAGATCTTAAAGGAAACTCCAAAGAGTTATTTTTTTGTATAGCTTTTATGAGTCCAAAAAAGTGATAAAAGTATACTCGGTAACCTATTCTCATGCATTTACAAACACTAGAAAGAAAAAATACTAAGCTTGGTAACATATTCTCATGTATTTATGAGCACAAGAAAGAAAAAATAATAAGCTCGAGATTGGTTTAATTTTTACATAAGATTGAAACAAAGTAAAACTATGCTTCGGTAGGTTTCATTTTTTCGCGAGCTTGAAACTAAACACTATCTCTACTCAAAACTTCCTAGCATAATGTCCAAAGGTTTAACTATGCTCGAAACTTCCCAACGTAATGTCAAAAGGTTTCGAGGTATACCTATGGGTGGTTGGTACTTTTCCCCCAACTTAAGAAGATAGCGACTTAACTATAGCATGATAACTAGAGGTTGAAGAAATGCCCCCCTAAGATTCCTTTCATCCACCGAGTCTTCTTCTATCACCAATTTCTATACTATAATAGACTCCTAGCTACTAATATGAAAATGTTCACTAGTGAGGGAGGAAAAAAAATGATCAACTGACATAGGTGGATGAAATGAAGGTTCAAGTATGAGATGTAGTTAAATACTCGACTATATGGCAGAGATACTATTTCATTTTTTTTACAATCTTGAAATCGAAAATAAGCTATGCTCATGGTCATTTGTTTCATTTTGTATCTTTTTGTTGTGTCTTGAGTTGTGAATGTGTATTTTCCCTTGAAGAATATTTTGTTTCTTTCATTACAAACTTTCATGTTAATTGAAAAATAAATAACTTAAGTAGAATTTCATTCATTTTCATTTTTAAATGAAGATGGCAAATCTTATGCATTTAGACTTTTAGGCCAAATTAGAACAATTAAGTCATTGATTGTTTTGTGAAAATATTGGGATCTTTCTTGAAAACAATTGCATTTTTTAGTTTTGTGCTTCAAAACAAAATGTACTCTCTCTCTCATGTAATTAGAATTCATCGAACAAAAAGTTGCATTTTATATCTTATTACATGATATTTTTATTCAACGTCACACATCGTCAATTTCACTTCCACATGCTTTTCAGTAAAACAACAACCCTTAAAACTAAGCACTAGTAAAATTAATTGGATATTTTTTATCTGGTAGAACATAAAAATTATATTAGGTGTAGATATTTGGAATAGGTGGTGAGGATAACTTTCCAAATCTATGAAACAAACATTGGATCTTGTGTTAGGTAGACAAATCCAATTGCGACATCCTGGTCATGGGAAAACCTTCCCACACAAGGGTTGTTGGATCATGTTGTCATTGATTCCAAAGTCTTGTATGCGAAAGTATTGATGTCAAAGGAACAATGTCTTGTCATAGTATATTGTTGTAGTGATTGATGGATCGAGTATTGTCTTTGATGTAAATGGATTGATTTCAAATGGAGTCATAGTCATATGATGAGATGCATAGATGAAGATGGATCAATGAGTTCTAGTTGAATTGATGTAAATATGACTCATTATTGTCTTGTCATGGTTGTACAAATGGATGAACTCCAAAGTGGCCCCCTTGTGGTGAAATCCCTCATGGGAAGATGTTTTTCGGTGAACTCTAATAGAAATGGATGAACTCCAAAGTGGTCCCCTTAAGGTGAAATACCTCATGAGAAGACACTTTGTGGTGAACTCCAAAGTGGTCCCCTTATGGTGAAAGCCCTCATGGGAATATGCTTTGTGGTTGAGTTATCCTAGTAGTATGGTTAGAGAATCCATGCTTAATTGTGGAATAATGAGATGAATATCAATGAACTTGTCATTGAAACTATCCTAGATGGATAGTGTTTGTCAAGCCATTTACGATGGTATGTGGAATGTCACATCACTCCTCTCGGTTTGAGAGTTATGGCCTTATGAAGATGGAGAACCCTCATATGTTGGCTTGAAGCCCCAAAAGGTCAATGTAACAACCCTAGTTAAATAGTTGCATAAGATTTATCAAGTATACTTAATTAAATAATTAATTGTCCTAATGTGTAATAGTTAAATAATGATTATTTGTTTAATAATATTAATTAATTAATTAATTGTTTTTTAATTTTTTAATATATGTTGATTAATTAACACATTTAAAGTTTGGGTAAAGAATTAAAGGCTTAATAATTTTAATTTATTTATTAGAAAACTGAAACATATGAAGGATAAGGAATTAAATGGATGGATATGGTATTGAATGGAGGGATAAGGTATTAAATCGAGGGATAAGGTGGGCGGCATTAAAGGAAGGAGGATGTGGTGAATGGAGGGAGGATATGAGGGGGTAGAGGCATTCAGGAGAGGGACCTTTGGAAATTGGGGAAAGAAGGCAACATTTGGGAGATTAGGGACTGTATGTGTTTGTTGGTTTGATATTTTCTGGTTTGGAAGTTTGGGTGGACTGTTACACGGGTGCACCAGGTTGTTGGGAGTTTTGGGCATGGGGGCCAGGAATCCTCACGGAGTCCTGGAGCTAGGGAGTCGGACAGGCTCTGTTCCTAGCTGACATGGAGGAAAGATTCAGTTTTGGGTAGAGAAACATAGAGGACAACTTGAGATTGAGGAATTAACATCATACAAAGGTATGTATTTTGGTGATTATGTTGTGTTATGTGAAGGTTATGTGATTCACTTTCATGCTTTGGATAAATTAATTTATGTTGAATAAGTTATGGTTAAATGTTGAAGATTAAATTGTACATAAAAACATTTATCTACTCTCTATTCTGTTAAACTGTGATTTATAAGGCTCTGTGGGGATAGAGACCTTACACATGGTATTAGAGCCCTGGTTTAAAAACTTGGACCAGGGCCTACCCACCTACCCAATTTAGGAATGGAGTTGTTCTCACCCAGAAATTTAAACAACCCTAAATAATTTGTATAGGGTAAATATATATATATATATATATATATATATATATATATATATATATATATATATATATATATATTGAAAGCATCCCAAGGCCCTGAAACCCTTAATTAGATATAAACATGGGGAAAGCTCCAACTCTAGCCCGACCTAACCTGCAAGCCAAGCACACAATTATTTTGGTTATACATAAACAAATCTATATACATATAAACAATACGCAAATTGAAAATGAAACGGTATAATGATACACAAGTGGAAAATTTTAAATCAATTTTAACAGTTGCTTCAAATAAATCAATTTTAACACTTTCTTTTAACACACTGGATATATA
>ML796625.1:159281-179735 GCA_009831015.1 Picea engelmannii
CTACGCGTAATGAAAAAAATATATAAGTATTAATTGTATGTGTGTGTGTATATATATATATATATATATATACATATATATGCAGATATATATAAAAAAAAACTCTATTTTTGAATGCTGCATCTATTTCTATCAAAACCTACTCGACTGTCTCCAACCGAGGAGGAAGTTGCAAGCGATAGGGAGAATGTTTTGACCAAGATCAATGAAGCAATGGAAAAAGGGGAGTCAATATATGGACGTTTTCCACAGTCAGTTTTGGATCTGGTTTCTGAAAGAATTTTCTCTCTTTGTACATGCTGAGACTGCAGAGGGGATTCGATCCGCGCTCTCTATGCTGACGCGTTTCTCATTTACCAGTACAGTACCTGCTCCACTTATAGACAAAAGTACAAAGGTTATTGCTTTGCGGAAGGCATGTACCAATGCATTTCATTTGTATTCCAAGACAAAGCCAATTCCCTCAAAAAAATCTGTAAAACAAGCAAAGGGATTTCCTCGAGAAGGGTTGCATCCAATTTTTAAAAATGAAATTAGGACTAACGAGGCAACTTCTTTATCTTTTTCTAAGCGCTTAAAAGAATTCAGGCCAAAGTAGACAGTTCTGTAGACTGAAGGGGAAGAAACAAAAGTAAAACATCTTCTTGGTATTGAGTTTACCTACAACGTCCATTACCCAAGTATCAAGAAACGAGCTCAAATTCACAAGGCAGCACACAAACAATCCAACACCCAAGCGAACAGCTACAAAAAACAATCTAGCACCGAAGCACACAACCACAACAAACAATCCAACACCGAAGAAAACAACTACAACAAACAATCAAACACCCAAGTGAACATCCACAACAAACAATCCATCACCCAAGCGAGCATCCGTAAAAAACAATGTAGCACCCATGAAAACAGCCACAACAAACAAGCCAACACCCAAGCGAACAACCACAACAAACAATCTAGCACCCTGCGAACAACCACAACAAACAATCTGCAGACCATGCGCCAAGCCATGGGGAGGAGGCACACGAACCAAGCCTGTGACCAATCACCAAGCACATATACCAAGTACTGAAGACATATTTCACAACCAACTATTCAATACATAACACCAAGCCAATGCACAATCTCCAAACCAAGCCACCAAGGAGACTTGATTATCTGCTCAAGTGTTCAATACACAATACAAATTCTAGTGCACAGGTTAACGCACTAGAATTCTAGTTCAAGATTCAATGTCGCACTGAGCGCCAAACTCAAAAAAACTATACCTACCTCATGTACAAAGACTATGCACCAAGCCATGAAAGAGGAGCTCGTGAGGGCATAGTTGCAGCCTGCGGGCCTTTGCCAAGCCACGAGAGAGGAGCCTCCAACCATTACCATAACCCTGGCAGCACTTGCAGAGTGAGAGAGGCGGAAAAATAGTGGAGATTTATGAGAACGAGTGTAAGTTTAGGTTTAGGTATGGAAGGTGCTAGAGGAAGCACGGTGGGCACAAGGGCTTCATGCGTGCCCTCACCCAATTAATATTTATTTATTTATTTTTATTTTAGTTTTATTTTTATATATTTTATTGATTTGTTTATTTTATTTTATTTTTATTTAAATATTCTTTTAAAGTATTTTAGATTAGAAAATTAAAATAAATATGGATAAATCAAAGTATTATTAGATTTAAAATTTTAATTGTTTAAATTAGTTAAAAAAAAAAACTTGTGTTTAATTATGTAAATTAAACATATTTTAGTTTAAACAGATTTTAATGTGTTTTAAATTAATTATAAATTAATATGATTAATCAAAAGTGGTTAATCAAAGGGAATAATTTTAATTAAATTAATGATTTTTTAGGTACTTAATAAATAAATTAATAATAATAATAATAATAATAATAATAATAATAATTTACAAGATTAAATGAATGAGTTGATTAAGACGATTGGAACTTAGGTTAAAGGTTTAGTTTATATTTCTTTTAAGTTCTTAATAATTAATCAACTTTAGGTTGAAAATCACCGTAATGGGTTTTAAAACGCAACATATAAGGACTTAGACCAAGATAAGCAGGAGGGGGGATTCATGCGCACTAGGCAGGAAAGCTAGAGAAATTGGCGAGTATGGTGCAAAGCTAGCATAGCTACCAAGAAAGAGAGTCAATAGTTTTCTTATGTAGTGACACCAATATTAGATGCTTAACCCTAACCTAGCCACTTCCCCTAAAGAGAGTAACGTCTGTTTACAGACAAGAAAAAAAAAACCTTACGCCTACCCTGTTTTCTAGTTTAAGTTGCACAAATATGAAATGTACTTGAACTCACCCTGACAACCTTGGTTGATGCAGGTTAAATCATACAGGATGGTTAGGAATCGAGGAAATCAAGGTAGAGGGGCATCGTCACATGGACCGCTAATGCCACAACCACCATCGCCTGAAATAGCTCTCATACTGTGCTCTTTGGAGGCCATAAATGAGACTTTAAAGGGGTGTCAACCAATAAGGATCGGAGTGGGGGCTTCACCATCTAGAATAGGTAATATAGAAGCGTCGTGGAATTCAGGGGGAGGACCTCCACCCGAAGACATCACTAGAGAACTATAGAAGATCAAACTTCCATAATTTTCTGGGGGTCGTTCCAATGAACGTGCTGAGGCATGGTTGGAAGGCATGACAAGGTATTTTTCCCTAAGAGACTATGCGTCCACTTCAAAGGCGAAGATAGCAATTTTCCAGTTAAGAGACAATGCCTTGAACTGGTGGGGCAACCTAGAAAGGAAACTGCATCTTACCCTGGACATCGTATCTTGGGAACTTTTCGAGGAGAGGTTTCGAAGGTAATATTTGCCAGCTTACTATGAAGAACAACAGGTAGGACTGTTTCATGCCTTAGTACAAGGAAAGAGAAATGTAGAATAATATGAGATTGGGTTTATGGAATTGGTCAAATATGTTTCATATATGGATAGTAACCAACGATAGGTAGAATGCTTTGTCTATGGGTTAAACCCTAAGATAAGGGCTATGGTGTGGATTTTGAAACCGTCTTTGGTAACAGAAGCTGTGGAAAATGTGCATTATGCGGAGGAACACATGAAATTAACCGGAGGTATGAGACCCACCTTTCCGCATCGTCCTGGATTCGTGGGGAAGGCCCCTAGGACATTTCCTAGGGGAGAGGGCTCAAGGTCACCTCCATATGGTAATAGAGTCACACCAATGCCAGTAGCCATAGGGATTTCAATGGAAGCAAGTGAAGCATATCGTTCATCACCAACATCGTAGGCAGGTCCACGACCATCTTAGGGAGTAGCCAGTAGGGGCAGGGGTTCCAAGGGAAGGAACTCATTTCAGAGACAACCACAAAACAGTGTGCAGGTTCAATCCTGTGTTACCTATTGGGGGTGTGAAGGACCCCATTACTAGTGTGACTAGCCAGAGTTACAATTAAGATTTGTGCATAGACAAGGAAAGGCCTTGATGGGAAGAGAAAGTAGCATCCACCAGATTTACACAGTGGTTAGTAATTTCCTGGTCGAACATCAATCCACGGTGGTGGAGTCATCAGGTACGCTAAATCATATCAATGTTAAGATTTTATTTGATTATGGTGCTAGCGATAGTTTCATTTCACCATCTACATTAGAAAAGAGTGGGTTGGAATCCTACGAGCATGATGACTTTAAACAAGTCAAGATGGCTTTAGGGGAAAAACAAGTGGTAGGACCTAACGTCGATAATTGTATAGTAGACCTAGGAGTGTGTACTACCAGGTTGAAGGTATGCGTCACTACTCTCAGGGTGTATGACCTAATCATTGGAATGGATTGGTTAGAAGCTCATTGAGATTTGGTAGATTGTTTCACAAAAATGGTGCTCTATGTAGATGACGAAGGAAGGCCAGTGGAGATCCAGGGTGTATGGAGAAGGGTGTCTCTATGCTTTATCTCAACTATGAAGGTTAAATGGTGCATGAGGCAAGGGTGTCGACTTTATGTCATTGAAGAAGTGAATGAAAGGAAAGGACCCTCCTTGGATCAGTACCCGATATTGTCAGAATTTAAGGATGTTTTTCCGAACGAGTTACCAGGGTTACCTCCTAAGAGGGAGCTTGATTTTACTATTGACCTAAAACCTGGTGCAGAATCAATTTCCAAGACTCTGTATCAGATGACAGTGCCAAAACTTTGTGAGTTGCAAATGTAGTTGAAAGAGTTACTCGACTTAGGGCTAATAAGGCCTAGTGTCTCACCTTGGGGTGCACCTGTAATTTTTGTAAAGAAGAAGGATGGTTTCTTATGAATGTGTATAGATTACATGGACTTGAACCATGCTATAGTCAAAAATAGGTACCCAATGCCGCAAATAGATGACCTCTTTAATCAGATGAAAGGAGAAACAATATTCTCAAAGATCGATTTGTGATTAGGGTATCACCAGTTAAGGATTAAGCAAGGCGATATTCCTAAAATTGCCTTTCGAACCCGGTTTGGACATTACGAGTTCGTCGTAGTACCTTTTGGATTTACCAATGCACCAGGAGTATTCATGAGCCTCATGAACGATGTATTCCAGAATTACTTAGACCGTTTTGTACAAATATTTCTAGATGAAATCCTCATCTATTGCAAGAATGAAAGAGAACATGAGGAACACTTGCGAGTGGTGTTTTCCTGCCTTAGAGAGAAAAAATTGTATGGGAAGTTGTTGAAGTGTTCCTTCTTCCATAAAGAGATCCACTATTTAGGTCATATCATTTTCGGTGCAGGAATCTTTGTGGACCCAGAAAAGGTAAAGGCCATTATGGAGTGGTCAGTGCTGAAAAATGCCCATGAGGTGAGAAGCTTCATGGGGCTAGCTGGTTATTATTGGTGATTTGTGGAAGGATTCTCTAAAATATTGAAACCCATCACCACTTTGTAATGCAAGGGGGTCAGGTATGAATGGACAAAAGGATGTGATAGTGCATTCATTGAGCTTAAAAGGTTACTAACTAGTGCGCCAATTCTACGAGTGTTGGATATGGAAAAGGACTTCACAGTCTGCACAGATTCCTCGAAGCAAGGGTTGGGGGCCATGCTAATGCAGGATGGAGGAGTGATACCTTATGCATAAAGGAAGTTGAATAAACACGAAGAGATATATGGGACACATGATTTAGAGTTGGCATTTGTAATGCTAGCTCTGAAACATTGGAGTCACTATCTTGTGGGGCGAAACTTTGAGCTCAAAATGGACAATCAAAGTTTAAAACATCTCTTCACTCAAAGTGAGATGAATTCTAGGAAAAGGCGATGGAGTGAGTTTATGAGTAATTATGATTTTGGTATTTCATACATCAGGGGAAAGGAAAATGTGGTCGCATATGCCTTGAGTAGGAGACCATGTGTCTTCTCCCTGGTACCCTTAACAGTCAATATGAGGGAACCTGTGTTGACGTAACTCCAAGGAGACAGTTGGTATTTAAAGGTTACTTTAAACCTCCAGAGTGGGAGGCAATTAGATCCAAAGTATGAAGGATATAGTCTAGAAGTAGACAGACTATTTAGATATCGGGGAAGGATGTACATTCCCGATGATGGGAATATTTGAAGCATCATACTGAAGGAAGCCCATAGAGCACTTTATTGTGCACATCCAGGTGTGAAGAAGATGTATGGAGACATGAGGAAGCTCTTCTTATGGGTAGGCATGAAGCGCGATGTAGTCCATTTCGTCACCAAGTGCCTAGAGTGTCAACAAGTGAAAGTCAACCACCATCACCTGGCAGGCCTCCTACAACCACATGATGTTCCTATGTCCAAGTGGGAAGTCATCTCTATGGATTTTGTTGTGGGGTTGCCACTCACATCTCATAGACACAATGCCATTTTCGTGATAGTTCATAAGTTAACCAAGAGTGCTCATTTTATTCTTGTTAGAGACACTTATGATATCACTAATGTGGCACGTCTGTTTGTAAGTGAGGTTATCTTTTTGCATAGGATACCTAAAAAGATCATTTCAGATAGGAACTCTGGATTCACTTCCAGGTTTTGGACAAGTTTGCAATCAGCGTTGGGGACCGAGTTGAACTTAAGCACAACTTTTCATCCTGAAATAGATGGGAAAACTGAGAGAGTAAATCAATTCATGGAAGACATGCTTAGGATGTACATCATGGATAATCAAACCCATTGGGAGAAGTACCTACCTTTGGTAGAGTTTGCCTACAATAACAGTTTTCATGGCTCCATCGAAATGCCACCCTACGAAGCTCTATATGGAAGGCCATGTAGAACGTTGTTGAGTTGGGATAGATTAGAAGACCGAGTAATAGTTGGGCCATAATTGATTCAAGAGATGGAGGAGTAGGTGATTCAGATTAGGCAGAGACTAAAGGAAGAACATGATAGGCAAAAAAGTTATGTAGATGCACACATGACCGATCGAATTTATAAAGTGGCAGACCAGGTTTTCATTTGTATCAGGCCTAATAAGAGTACCATTCGGTTTAGGAAGGGGAAAAAGTTGTCACCTTGATTTATAGGACCGTTCATAATCCAAGAGAATATTGGACCTATTGCCTATCGTCTCATACTGCCACCCCACTTGCATAAAACTCATAATGTTTTTCATGTGTCTGTTCTACGTCATTATGTTATTGATGAATCACATAAGCTAAATTGGAAGGAATTGTAGGTATCGGACATGGGAACTCTCACGGTAGAACCGTTACGCATATTGGACCGTATAGTCCGACAGCTCAGGAACCGTCTGGTAGACCAAGTTAAGGTCCAGTGGGACAAGTATAGCCCATGATTTGCTACTTGGGAATATGTTGAGACACTACGACGAGATTATCCCTCACTTTTTTTACCACCTCGAGAATATGTTTCTTGAAGGTTGGGTGTATGTAACACCACCTTTTCACTTAGATAGCCAGGATTACCTTAAGTCTAAACACCTTTATTTTTTATTCACAAGTGAAACTATTAAATGACACACTTGAACTTTCAAGATGTATGAATCTTTATGAATGATTAAATGTATTTGGATAATGAGGGATATGATGCGATATATTGTGAGAATGTAAATTTTATGAATGTTTAAATGCTATTGATGATGATGGATATGATGCGATCTACTATGCGAATGTAAATTCTCTGAATGTCTAATTTTTATTGATGATGATGGATATGATGCGACATATTGTGTGAATGAGAATCCTATCAAGGTTTAAATTCTATTAGAATGATGTTGGATATGATGCAATCTATTTTGTAAATGATAATTTTATGAATAGGTGTTGTCAATTGGATTAGGGGATATTGTGAGATATATTTCTTACTTGAAAAATTTGATGTTAAAATTGTTGGTACGTGGATACCAAATTGAAATTATGGTTGTATGCAATTACATGATGATTGGGCCTAGAAATGTATGAGTTTTTGTTACAAACCAAACTGCAGGTTATGGGCTATGAAATATCCAAGGGATAATGATGATGAAGTGGATGTCATGACCATTGGCCGAGAAACAATATGGTATGAATCTTTGTATGTGAAATTATATTGGTTTGGATGCATTGATATGATATGTGGACTAGTGCAGGATTTCAGGTGGAGGGACTGGCCAAAACATAATAGATGATGAAAAAATTCCCAGCAACATGGTGCCACTGTATATTCCATTGTAGGGTGTGGACCCTAGTCCTGTTAGGAGGGGTGGAGGCATTTCCCACCATATATTCTCTAAAACCTGAAGTCATGGGAGGACGATGTTAGCTCACGCTCCCCTAGACGTGTGATGACGACTCTCATTTGCCTGCTGGGGAAGCTTGGTCAAGATAGTGACACTTCCTCTTATGGGTTGTATTTAGATTTAGGTCAATATAGTTGACGCTCCAAGATAGTCCAGCAGAGGAAGGATAGGAATGGAAGATGGAAGTAAGTTAGGGAGGAAGGATGAGTAGAAATAGTTGAGAGTCTATGGAGACTTGTCTTATGGTGGAATATATTGTTTTTCCTTCTAAAACGAAAATCTGTATATATATGAATAATAATAATTATGTAGCTAAACTACAATTGTCTAAATAACATTGTTGAACTAGATAATTATGATTAAAGGATTTCACAAACATTTGATTGGTTTATTCTTTTATAAAATGAATAGTCTTGTTGAATAGATTGGATGCATATGGAAACTACTATAGAGATGATAGTTATTGATATTAGTACATGAATGAGACTTGTATGTACTAGATACACATGCATTTCTTCCGCATGTACACTAGTATGAATGAGTTTCTTGGATTACTTACTAATAATGACGGTTATTTGTTATGAATGTGTGAACCATGTTTCTTTTCCCTTGTATCAAAAAATACTTTAACTTCAGGACGAAGTTTCCTGAAGGGTGGGTGTATGTAACAACCCTAGTTAAATAGTTACATAAGGTTTATCAAGTATAGTTAATTAAATAATTAACTGTCCTAATGTGTATTAGTTAAATAAGGATTATTTATTTAATAATATTAATTTATTTATTAATTAATTATTAATTGTTTAATATATGTTGATTAATTAGTTAATTGATCAATTAACACATTTAAGGTTTGTCTAAAGAATTAAAGGCTTAATAATTTTAATTTATGTATTAGAAAACTTAAACGTATGAAGGATAAGGCATTAAATGGATGGATAGGGTATTGAATGGAGGGATAAGGTATTAAATGGAGGGATAAGGTGGGTCGCATTAAAGGAAGGTGGAGACGGTGAATGGGGGGAGGATATGAGGGGGGAGAGGCATTCAGGAGAGGGACCTTTGGAAATTGGGGGAAGAAAGCAACATTTGGGAGATTAGGGACTGTATGTGTTTGCTAGTTTGATATTTTATGGTTTGGAAGTTTGGGTGGACTGTTACAAGGGTGCACCAGGTTGCTAGAAGTTTTGGGCACAAGGGCTAGGAATCCTCAGGGAGTCCTAGAGCTAGGGAGCTGGATAGGCTTTGTTCCTAGCTGGCAGGGAGGAAAGATTCAGTTTTGGGAAGAGTAGCAGAGAGGACAACTGGAGATTGGGGAATTAACATCAAACAAAGGTATGTATTTTAGTTATTATGATGTGTTACGTGATGGTTATGTGATTTAATTTCATGCCGTGGATAAATTAATTTATGCTGAATACGTTATGGTTAAATGTTGAAGATTAAATTGTATAAAAAAACATTTATATACACTATATTCTTTTAACATGTGTTTTATAAGGCTCTGTGGGGACGGAGACCTTGCAGTCAAAGAAGTCAAAGTGCTTCCAAAGAAGAGATTATTTAAATAATAAAGTGAAGTGACAAAATCAAAGAGGATTATTTAAATAATAAAGTGAAGTGACAAAGTCAAGGAATATTATTTAAATAATAAAGTGACAAAGTCAAAGAGGACTATTTGAATATTTAAGTGAAGTGAAAAAATTAAAGAGGATTACTTAAATAATAAAGTGAAGTGACAAAGTCAAGGAGGATTTTTTTAATAATATAGTGATGTGACAAAATTAAAGAGGATTATTTAAATAATAAAGTGAAGTGACAAATTCAAGGAGGATTATTTAAATAATAAAGTGACAAAGTCAAAGAGGATTATTTAAATATTAAATTGAAGTGACAAAATCAAAGAGGATTATTTAAATAATAAAGTGAAGTGACAAAGTCAAGGAGGATTAGTTAAATAATAAAGTAAATGGAGAACTTTCTAATTATGGAAAGTGGTTATAAGAAGGTTAACCCTGAAATGAGGAAAATGGGTTAAGTGGTCAAGTGGATATTGGATACATGGACGAGTGGAAAATTGGGCAAAGTTGGACATAGGCGACTATGTGGACAAAGTGGCTATGTGGAAAAAGTGGCCTAGAAGATGCTTCTAAGGAAGCTACTTGGAGAGTATAAATAAGAAGAAAAGGTCTCTTGTGAAAATCATCTCTTAAACATAGATTGAAGAGCATAGCAAGGGGCTAAAGGAAGGAAGAATGCATATAGTTGGATGAATTCATGGAGACTTGAGTGTGAGATGATGCCATGTTCTTGAATTCTTAAAGAAGTTCCATATCTGCATTCCATGGGCTTAGATCTTCCATAGAAACTCTGGTATTGTTACATAGTTGTTTGGATGGATATTCTTGCTTATTGTATGGAGAATGCTTAAGGGATTATTGGTATGGATGTTTTGATATGGTTATGTTGGTTGATTGATAGAGTGAGAAACACTCTTATGATTCAGTACTGATATGATTTTCATATTATATTGGTTGCTTATACATGACTAAGTAGCATTCATATTTTATGGTTGAGGAGCATGCGTAATATGTGGGAGAGGATAGATGTGTTGTGATTGGTTATGGTTTAGATGGGACAATGAAAGACAAAATTAGATGTGACCAAAGCCTGCAAAGGATCTGAGTTTTTTATAGAGAGAAAACCCTAAGGCATGCATAGGTTGGAGTACATGCATGTGTTGCACTACTAACATGTCGTGTACATGTTGACAAATTACTATCTTTTGGGGATTGATTCCTCTTCTCAATTGATGTTGAATTGTGTAAGCTAAGTATTGGATTGTAGATATGGTGATCTTGTGAAGCTATAAATATATTCAATTGTTGTTGATAACCGAAGGATTATAGTCTGTAATAAAAATAAAATTGTGCATACACCTTGTGTTCTTTGTGTTCCTTATGGTGATGACTTATTATAATATATGTTATTGTTATATGTTGTTGATATATGTTCACATACAATTTATTATAAATCACATTAATGAGTGATGAGTAATTGGTGATTTCTAGCCAATAAGTTTTGTGAAAGTAAGTTTGAAAAAGAGCACTACAATGATTCACCCCTCCCTCTTAGTGTGGTTGGTGTGTCCAACAATTGGTATTAGAGAGAGCCTTCACTAAAAGCCTTAACAAGCTTGGACAAGATCTATGGACACATAAATCCATGGTGAGTTTCCAATCCTTGATGAGGAAAATTATTCTAGATGGAGAATAGAAATGAAAGTGCATTTGAAGGAAATAGGAGCTGGTGTTTGGGAAGAAGCTATTGGTGGATCAGTTCCTTTGAAGAACAGGCCAAAGTTTCCAGCTCAAAGGTAATAAAATAAGAGTGTTGCATTGGATCTCAATACCATTATTAGTGTACTCTCAAGTTCTATCAAATAGAGCATGGGATGATGCACTTCCGTAGAGGATCTATGGCTAAAGATAGAGGAGACATACCAAAGCAAGAAGCAATACACTAAATAAAATGTCATCAAGAAAAATGAAGGTAAAGAATCTCCAAAATCCTCTATTTGCAATGATTCCAAATGTGACGATGTTGGAAAAGAGGAATACCTTTAAGACAATTCTATCAATATCAATGAATGTAAAGAATATCCAAAAACCCCTGATTGCAATATTTCAAAATGCGATGATGTTGAATATTTCTCTACAAGTGAATAACAAAATCTATAGATAATATGTGTAGAATTAAATGATAGTTATCCCATGGAAGAAGAAGAAGAAGAGTTGTCAGAGATTAAAAGGAAAGTTGAATCGGGTCTATTTGAATACAACTATGACCATTGTTAAATAGAATATAGCTATCTTTATAATAACACTAAAAGGTTTCTTAAAAAGAATCAAAGGAAAGTATTGAAGTTAAAGGAAA
The DNA here is from genome assembly GCA_009831015.1 of Picea engelmannii. Taxonomy (NCBI): domain Eukaryota; kingdom Viridiplantae; phylum Streptophyta; class Pinopsida; order Pinales; family Pinaceae; genus Picea; species Picea engelmannii. The sequence goes on from ML796625.1 coordinate 170,956, forward strand.
TGATCAAGTAACAAGAATAAAGTAAAAAGACTCATTTAGAATAAAAATAAGAAGAGATCAAAAGACCAAAGAATGAAATACAAGAGAATAAGAAGCTAGATGATGAGATTAGCAAAAGTCTTGAAGTTAATCTCAAAACCCACATTGAAGAAGCCAAAAGGGTAGAGGAATTACTAAAGAATCAAGTAAATGAAAATGAAGAGTCATGTCATAAGTTGGAAGATGAAGTTGTTGATCTTAGAAAGAAAGTAGAGAATTCAAACAAATTATTGAATAGATGAACAATCTTGAATGAGAACTCGGATAGTCAAATATCACCAAATGATAAATCAGGTCTTGAATACAAGAAAGAAGATACACATGTTGAAGCAAGAACTTCAAAGAAGCATGAGGTAAGTCGCTCAGTCTCAAAGGATCAAAATAATGTTGCAATTCAATCATCTACACAAGTAAAGGAAAGTTTCAAAAAAAAAAACCATGGAAGACATCAAGAAGGCATAAATACATCTCAAATAAAATTCAAGACACCTTCCAGATGAACACCAAAGAAAAGGTATGGAATTTTTTTTCATGTTCAATGTTACTCATGTAATGAATATGGTTGCAAAGCTTTGGAATGCAGATTTTATGCAAGGAGAGATAATGAAATATTTTATAACACCCTAAGGTGTTGGAGATGTGATCAAGTAGGACACATTGCTGCTCATTTCCACAGCATGAGATGATACAACTGTACTGGATTTGGCCACAAATCCCATGATTGTTGGAACAAAAGAAGAAATTCCACGATGAGGACATCATATAGGATGACTAGAAGAAGGAATGAAGTTAGGAAGGGAGAAATTGTTTAAAGGATGGAAGCTCAGAGTTCAAGTTCTGAGAAGGAGGGACACCTTTAGAAGTGGGTGAGGAAGACTGATCAATCAGAACAAAGTGGCATCCTTAAGGGAATCTCAAGTTTGTCATCTTCAGAATCATATGCAGGTTACAATGGTATCAGTCAGGTACATATGTAAGATGACCTATGAATAGGTCATGTACATACGTGAGTTGTCTGTGTAGAAGGTTGTGTATCTATGGTAAAAATCCTTGGGAAAAGGGCTATGCATATGAGTTGCAACATGGTATCATAGTATAACTCTGTGTTGTGGGCTTTGACATGCTTTGTTGTAGGTTCTAACATGTTTGTTGCGGGTTTTCATGATTATGTGTCGGCATACATAATTATTGTATGTATGGTGGTGATATATGGTTGAGTGTTGAAAGACTATCTTAGATGCATGATTGGTACATTTTTGGTACATTTTTAGAGGCACCTACTAACAATATGATTGGAACATGTTTTATGGTGGATATGGAATACATGCATGAGGAAAAAAATTGATTGTACTTCATCTTGTTGTGGTATTGGTGCATGTTTGATGCACTTTCTTAGTACAAGTGGTGATACATGTTTGGTGCACTTGTTGATGTATGGATGATATACTTGAGACACTTCATTGAATAAGATACATGATTGTGTCACTTGGTTCTTGGTAGAGGCATATCACGAGTGATATGAAACTTGTTTGAGGCACATGGTTGGCATAATTGGTAGAGGCATATGGTTGATGCACTCCATTGATGATATCTTATGGCATCTGATATGGTATTAATGTACATGGTTGATGTACATGGCTATTTTTCATGGTTAACACATGATGTACTTGGTTGAAGTTTTGTTCATGATTCTCTATTCATTGTTTACATATACTTTGCTTCATGATGTATGATATGGCAAGAGTTTGATGCATGGACAGGTCCAAGGATCGTCCTAGAAAGAGCACTTGATCTATGTTCCGGTTGAGGAATATCCTTTACAGAAGAAGCATATTGTTCTTATTGTAGAAAATATTGGGGGAGACATACCCATAGGGGAAGTCATTCCTCTTTCCATGATTCCAGGAGGAGCGATTTATCAGACGCAAAGATAAATACTTGAAACAAAGACCTATACATGGAGAAATAGAGAAGAGGCATAGTTCCAGGGGGACTGATGGTCACAACGGGAGCATGACCTATAAATCAGTGTGATATCCCTTGTTAAAAAGTGGAGATATTATTTAGAGGAAGATCAAAGGCATTCATAAAGGGGGAGAAACCCCAAGGTGAGTTCAGGTAGGGGGAGTAGCCCTAAGGGGAGAATGGCCATTTTCCAGTGATTTCAAAGGGGGAGAGATAGTCACATTGATGTGATTGAGATGCCTATTGATGTAGAAAAATGCCTTGTCTACATGTTTCCATCAATGATTGGTGTTGACATCAGTGTTGGTATTGGCATTAATTCCAAAGGGGGAGATTGTTGGATCATGTTTTCATTGATGCCAAAGTCTTGTATGCCAAAGGATGGATGCCAAAGGAACAATGTCTTGTCATAGTATATTGATGTAGTGAATGATGGATCACGTATTGTCTTTGATGTAAATGGATTGATGTCAAGTGGAGTCATAGTCATATGACGAGATGAATAGATTAATATGGATCAGTGAGTTGTAGTTGATTGATGTAAATATGACTCATTATTGTCTTATCATGGTTGTACAAATGGATGAACTGCAAAGTGGTCCCCTTATGGTGAAATTCCTCACGGGAAGGTGCTTTGCAATGAACTCCAATACAAATCGATGAACTCCAAAGCTGTCACCTTATGGTGAAATCCCTCACAGGAAGACACTTTGCGGTGAAATCCAAAGTGGTCTCGTTATGCTGAAAGCCCTCATAGGAAGACACTTTGCAATTGAGTTATCCTATTAGTTTGGTTAGAGAATCCTTTCTTAATTTTGGAATAATGGGATGAATATCAGTGAAATTGTTAGTGAAATTATCCTAAATGGATAGTACTTGTCAAGCCATTTCTCGGGGTATGTGGAACGTCACATAAATCCTCACGGTTTGAGAGTTATGGCCTTATGAACACACTTTGACTTCAATGACCCTCATATGTTGGCTTGAAGCCTCAAAAGGTCAATGAAGTCAAAGTGCTTGGAAAGAAGAGATTATTTAAATAATAAAGTGAAGTGAAAAAATCAAAGAGGATTATTTAAATAATAAAGTGAAGTGACAAAGTCAAGGAGGATTACTTAAATAATAAAGTGACAAAGTCAATGAGGATTATTTAAATATTAAAGTGAAGTGACAAAATAAAATAGGATTATTTAGATAATAAAGTGAAGTGACAAAGTTAAGAAAGATTATTTAAATAATAAAGTGAAGTGACAAAATCAAAGAGGATTATTTAAATAATAAAGTAAAGTGACAAAGTCAAGGAGGATTATTTAAATAATAAACTAACAAAGTCAAAGAGGATTATATAAATATTAATGTGAAGTGACAAAATCAAAGAGGATTACTTAAATAATAAAGTTAATTGACAAAGTCAACGAGGATTATTTAAATAATAAAGTAAATGGAGAAATTTCTAATTATGGAAAGTGGTTATAAGAAGGTTAACCCTAAAATGAGGAAAATATGTTAAGTGTTCAAGTGGCTATTGGATACATGGACAAGTGGAGAATTCGGAAAGGTTGGACATGACTATGTTAACAAAGTGCCTATGTGGACAAAGTGGCCTAAAATATGCTTCTAAGGAAGCTACTTGGAGAGTGTAAATAAGAAGCAAAGGTCTTTTGTGAACATTATCTATGGAGCGTAGCTTGAAGAGCGTAGAAAGGGGCTAAAGAAAATAAAAGCACGTACAGTTGGATGAAGTCATAGAGACTTGAGTGTGAGTTGATTCCAGGTTCTTGAAGTTTGAAGAAAGTTCCAGATTTGCATTCCATCGGCAAAAATCTTCCATTGAAACTCTAGTATGGTTACACAGTTGTCTTGATGGATATTCTTTCTTATTGTATGGTGAATGCTTAAGGAATTCTTAGTATAGTTGTTGTGATATGGTTATGTTGGTTCATTGATAGAGTGAGAAACACTCTTATGATTCAGTACTGATATGATTTCCATAGTATACTGGTTTCTTATAAATGACTAAGTAGAATTCATATTGTATGGTTGAGAAGAATGAGTAATATGTGGGAGAGCATAGATTTTTTGTGATTGGTTATGGTTGAGATGGGAAAATGAAAGACAAAATTATATGTGAATTAAGGATGAAAAGGATATGAGTTTTTCATAGAGAGAAAACCCTAAGGCATACGCAGGCTATAATACATATGTGTGTTTCACTACTGATAGGTTGTGTACATGTTGACAGATTGGTATATGTTGAGGATTGATTCCTCTTCTCAGTTGGTGTTGAGTTGTGTAAGTTGAGTATTTCATTGTAGAGATGGTTCTCTTGTGGAGTTGTAACTCTATTCAGTTTTTGTCGATAAACCAAGGACAATAGTCAGTAATGAAAAGAAAATTGTACATACATCTTATCTTCTTTGTGCTCCTTGTGGTCATGACTTATTGATTATATATGTTTTTGTTATATGTTGCTGATATATTTTCACAGACAACTAATTATAAATGCCAGTAATGAGTGTTTATTAATTGGTTATTGCTAGCTACTAAGTTTTGTGAAGTGAAGTTTGAAAAATGTCCCTACATTTATTTACCCCCCAATATTAGTCTGGTCGGTGTGTCCAACAATTGGTATCAAAGTGGGCCTTAACAAAATTGGAGGAGATAAATGGACACATAAATGTATGATGAAGTTTCAATCCTTGATGATGAAAATTATTCTACATGGAGAATAAAAATGAAAGTGAATTTGAAGGAAATAAGAGTGGGTGTTTTGAAAGCCGCTATTGGTGGATCAATTCCTTTGAAGAAGAAGTCAAAGTTTGTAGATCAAAGGGAAGAAAATAAGAATGGTGCATTGGATGTCAAGACCATTCTTAGTGGACTCTCAAGTTCTATCAAAGAGATCATGGGACAATTCACTTCCGCCAAGGATGTATGGCTAAAGCTACAGGAGACATACCAAAGAAGGAAGGAAGACACTAAAGACAACTCCATCAAGAACAATGAAGGTAAATAATCTCCAAAATCCTCTATTTGAAATTATTCTAAATGTGATGATGTTGGAAAAAAGGAATACCTTGAAGACAATTATATCAATATGAATGAAGGTAAAGAATCTCCAAAAACCCATGATTGCAATATTTCAAAATGTGATGATGTTGAATATTTCTCTACAAGTGAAAAGGAAAATCTAGAGATAGTATGTGTAGAACTATCAGAGCTTAAAAGGAAAGTTGAATGGGGTCTATTTGAATACAACTATGACCATTGTTACATATAATATAGATATCTTTCTGATAACACTAAAATGTTTCTTAAAAAGAATCAAAGGCATATATTGAAATTAAAGGAAATGCTCAAGGAACAAGACGAAAGTAAAAAGACTCAATTAGAAGAAAAAGAAGAAGAGATCAAAGGACTAAAGAATGAAATAGAAGAGAATAAGAAGATAGATGATGTTATTAGCAAAAGTCTTGAAGTTAATCTCAAGACCCAAATTGAATAATCCAAAAGGGTAGAAGAATTACTAAAGAATAAGGTAAATGAAAAGGAAGAGTCGTGTCATAAGTTGGAAGCTAAAGTTGTTGATTTTAAAAAGAAAGTAGAGAAGTCAAACAAATTCTTGAATAGCTCAACAATCTTGAATGAGATCTTGGATAGTCAAAGATCACCAAATGATAAATCAAGTCTTGGATACAAGAAATAAGAGACACATATTAAAGCGAGCACTTCAAAGAAGCATGAGGTAAGTCCCTCACTCTCAAAGGATCGAAATAATGTTGCAATTCAATCATGATATACACAAGGGAAGGAATGTTTCAAAAGAAAAAAGCAAGGAAGACATCAAGAAGCCATATTTACGTTTCAAAAAAAATCCAAGGCACCTTCAAGATGGACACCAAATAAATGGTATGGAAATGTTTTCCATGGTCAATGTTACTCATGTAATGAATATGGTCGCAAAGATTTGGAATGTAGATTTTATGCAAGAATAGATAACAAAATATTTCATAACAATATAAGGTGTTGGAGATGTGATCAAGTAGGACACATTGATGTTCATTGTCACACCATGAGATGCTACAGTTGTAGTGGATTTGGCCACAAATACGAGGATTGTTGGAACACAAGAAGAAAGTCCATGATGAGGACATCACATAGCATGACTAGAACAAGGAGTGAAGTTAGGAAGGGAGACATCTTTGAAAATATGGAAGATCAGAGTTCAAGTTCTGAGAAGGAGGGACACCTTCAGAAGTGGGTGAAGAAGATTGATCAATTAGAAAAAAGTGGCAACCTTAAGGGAAGCTCAAGTTTGTCATCTTCACAAGCATACATGGGTTACAATGGTAACAATCACATGCATACGCAAGATGACCTATGAATAGGTCACATACATACGCGAGCTGTCTGTGCAGGACACCACGTATTTGTGGTAAAACTCCTTGGGAAAAGGGCTATGCATATGGGTTGCAACATGGTGTGAAAGTATAACTCTGTGTTGCAGGGTTTGACATGGTTTTTTGTAGGTTCTGACATGTTTGTTGTAGGTTTTCATGATTACATGTTGGCATACATAATTGTTGTATGTATGGTGGTAATATATGGTTGAGTGCTGAAAGACTATCTTAGATGCATGATTGGTACATTTTTGGTACATTGTTAAAGGAACCTACTAGCAGTATGATTGGCACATGTTTTATGGTGGATATGGCATACATGCATGATGACACATCTTTATTGTAGTTCATGTAGTTGTGGTATTGGTGCATGGTTGATGCACTTTCTTGGTACAAGTGGTGATACATGCTTGGTTCATGTGTTGATGTATGGATGATATACTTGAGACACTTCATTGATTAAAATACATTATTGTGTCTCTTGGTTCTTGGTAGAGGCACATCATGAGTGATATGAAACATGTTTGAGGCACATGGTTGACATGATTGGTAGAGGCATATTGTTTATGCACTCCATTGATGATATATTATGGCATATGATATGGTATTGATGTACATGGTTGATGTACATGGGTATTGTGCATGGTTGGCACAAGATGTACTTGGTTGATGTTTTGTTCATGATTCTCTATTCATTGTTGACATATATTTTGATTCATGATGTATGGTATGGAATTAGTTTTATGAATGGATAGGTCCAAGGATAGTCATAGAAAGATAAGTTGATCTATGTTCTGGTTGAGCAGTAGCATTTCCAGCATAAACATATTGTTCATATTGGAGAGAACATAGGGGGAGACATACCCATAGGTGAATTCATTCTTCTTCCCATGATTCCAGGAGGAGAGATTTATGATATGCAAAGAAAAATACTTTAAAAAGAGGCCTATACTTGGAGAAAGAGCACATAGGAATAGTTCCAGGGGAGCGATGGTCACAGGGGGACCATGAGCTATACATCAGAGTGATATCCCTTGTTCAAAAGGGGAGAGATTATTCAGAGGAAGATCAAACACATTGAGAAAGGGGGAGCATCCCCAAGGAGTGTTCAGGTAGGGGGAGAAACCCCAAGGTGAGAATGACCTTTTTCCATTGATGTAAAAGGGGGGAGATAGTCACATTGATGTGATTGAGATGCCTATTGATGTAGAGAAATGACTTGTCTACATGTTTCCATCAATTATTGGTGTGGACATCAATGTTGGTATTTCCATCAATGCGAAAGGGGGATATTGTTGTATCATGTTTTCATTGATGCCAAAGTCTTGTATGAAAAAGGATTGATGTCAAAGGAAAAATGTCTTGTCATAGTATATTGATGTAGTGATTGATGAATCAGGTGTTGTATTTGATGTAAATGGATTGATGTCAAGTGGATTCATAGTCATATGATGAGATGCATAGTTGAATATGGATCAATGAGTTGTAGTTGGATTTATGTAAAGATGACTCATTATTGTCTTTCCATGGTTTTACAAATGGATGAACTCCAAAGTGGTCCCCTTATGGTAAAATCCCTCACGCGAAGACGCTTTGCGGTGAAGTCCAATACAAATGGATGAAATCCAAAGTGGCCTCCTTATGGTGAAATCCCTCATGGAAGACACTTTGCGGTGAACTCCAAAGAGGTCCCCCTATAAAGAAATTCCTCATGGGAAGATGATTTTTGATGAACTCCAAAGTGGACCCCTTATGGTGAAAGTCCTCACGGGAAGATGATTTTCGCTTGAGTTATCATAGTAGTATGGTTAGAGAGCCCATGCTTAATTGTGGAATAATGAGATGAATATCACTAAATTTGTCATTGAATATATCCTAGATGGATAGTTCTTGTCAATCCATTTCCAGTGGTATGTGGAATGTCACATAACTCCTCACTCTTTGAGAGTTATGGACTTACGAAGATGGAGGACCCTCATATGTTGGCTTGAAGCCCCAAAAGGTCAAAGAAGTCAAAGTGCTTGCAAGGAAGCTATTATTTAAATAATAAACTGAAGTGACAAAATCAAAGAGGATTATTTAAATAATAAAGTGAAGTGACAAAGTCAAGGATGATTATTTAAATAATAAAGTGACAAAGTCAACGAGGATTATTTAAATATTAATGTGAAGTGACAAAATCAAAGAGGATTATTTAAATAATAAAGTGAAGTGACAAAGTCAAGGAGGATTATTTAAATAATAAACTGAAGTGACAAAATCAAAGAGGATTATTTAAATAATAAAGTGAAGTGACAAAATCAAGGAGGATTATTGAAATAATAAAGTGACAAAGTCAAAGAGGATTATTTAAATATTAAAGTGAAGTGAAAAAAT
>ML796625.1:179835-195731 GCA_009831015.1 Picea engelmannii
CATGAATAGTAACACATCATATCATCTGTCAATCACATCATAATCAAATATATAAGGTCTAACATCAAAAAGGGTCCAGATCACTTGCGAGCAAGTGTCCTCAAAGAATAAGTGTCCTCAGTGCGCCAGAGTGGGATGTTACAGAGTGTAACCAATATTATCAATGGATTTTTTCTCAAGCCTATGATGGTAGGGGGAAGGTAACACATTGTAGTAATGCATGAAAACAACTGGATTCTAAGGTCTAATGAGTTCAGAGATTTGTTTGTATATCTTAGTGAAACACAAGTTGAAGGACTTGATGGTCTCGCCATCCTTATAGGTGATGTTATTATATTCCCATAACTTCTCGGCTCGACTTTTAGATTTCCCATAAGTGAATCTGAACCAATAGATTAACTCCCCCCAAGTAGACATAATCTTAGGAGAAAGGTCAAATAAATTGACCACAACCTTTCCTTCCAAGGAATCGATGAATAAGCGCATGCAAGTATCATTGTTATGGGATCCTATGTTTTGAAAAGCATTAGAAAATACCACCAGATGTTCGTTCATAGTGATAGTGTTATTTCCTGAAAAACTAGGAAGATGTTCCTTGAATTTAGGAAGTGGATGAGTAGCAGTTGCTAGGTTAAGAGGAGAGGAGAGATGCCATGATGTGGTTGTGGCATATTCTTCAAACTGAAAAATCCCATAATTTTTAATGACTTTGGTGGGATTTGTGGTAGATTGGAAATGGATATGGTGGCTATATAAGATACCAATCACTGAAGAAGATGAATATTGATAAGTGGAAGAACTTCCAGTGCCACTAGACCCATCACTAGATGCCATCTTGTGGTTGATAGATGAGGGAAAGAAAGATGAACTAGATGAATCAAACAAAGTTCTCCTTAGATCACTTTGTTCGGAAGATAACACAACATTCCTTCTTCTTATTTTAGCGATAGGGTTAATTTCAAGTGATAAGCCTTTTTTTATTCTAGAAGCACGAGAGTCTAAGGAAATGAAAGAAAGGACCAAACTGAAGAAACAAGAAGGTTACTGTTGATTTCTAGGTTATCTACGTCTAGCTTCCCAACATTCTTGGGCACTAATATCTTGTTCAATTTCTTTCCATGAATGATTAAGCTCAACACGGGTATTGGCAGTGTCTAAAATGGTGTTCAATAGGTTTAAAGCAATGTTGGTCTGATCTTGAAGACCGGGCTCAATAATGGTTTCACTTGCAATAAGCTCGGTCATTAAGAAATAAATCCGTCAAAGAATCAATATTAGAAAAATAGATGTATCAATGAAAATCGAGTATAAAAAATAACCAGAGAGATGTTGAATATCTGCCTTGTATGGTTTCCAAATAAATGTCAAGGAAAATATATGAAATGATCTTACTCAAGCATTTTCATATTCTTCTTGGCTAAAGAAAAATAGACGGGAATGTCACCCTATGTTTATAGCCATCAAAATTAATATCCTAACTCACAAGTATTGATTACAAGTGCTTAGGCTAGTCATTTTATAAATAAAATATTGCTAGAAAATTCATTATTTATATGATTTTTTGAATATAACCGTTGTTGAAATAAATATAGAGACAAAAGAAAAGACACGAAGATGATAATCAAGACAGATGGGACATAAAACAATTCTTTATTTCATTCCAATTCACCAAAGAGTTATTCTCTTTACAAAATTTCGTAAAGAAGTTTTGGACCAAAGTCAAACTTAGACATACCCAATGGAACATACAAAAGAACCTCTAACAGAAAATAAAAAAATGAACTCTAAAAGTTGGACCATCTTTCCACAGATTGCTGCCCACTTTTCTCTGCACAATACCCTTTGTTAGTCATGAAAACTAATTCACAAACAAACAGGTCTACACTGACTATCAAAGATAGATCAACACCTATGAAAAACAAGTGTTTGAATGATGTAATTCAACCCTTAATCTTGTTGGCTACAATAAGACCCTGTTATCATAAGAAATAATTAGGCTTGTGATAAATTAAGGAATGAATGAAAACTGAACTATCTCAACATAAACTCAAAGAGAAAACCTTAGGATGCTTCTCCTTCTATCCTTCTCTTGTCCCTCCCTTTCCTTTTTCCTTTAATCAAATTAGAATTGGTTGAAGTAGTTGAACTAGCTCATTAGTTAAGTTAACTAAATACTCAACCAACTTTTTAGTTAGGGGCGAAAAGTAATAAATCATAATAAGGGTTTTAAATAAATAATAACTAGTAGGTGGGACCCCTTGTGACTCCCTTTATCTCTTAACAATCATAGCATAACTAGTCAATTAAACAAAAACACCCCTCCTTGTTACTCCCATCATCACATTCACATTTGACAATTATCTCATTGATATTTGAAATTATTTAAAAAATATATATTACTCATATATCCAAATAAAACATGTTTTCCAAGACTTCTGAAGTCATATGTCATCAACAATAAATAAAATAATAATCAAAAACCATATTTTCCACTCTTAGATGCAATATTTCCTTGATTGCTATTGTCACCCTTTGATTTCTCTGAATTTTCATTTGGCTGCACTGATCCTTTAGGCCTAATCTCATTGATCACTTGAGAACAATCATCCCTCAAAAGAATATGGGAAGACATAGATTTATTAGAGCCATTGGATGGTGAGGAAGGGGAAACAATGGATTTTCCTTTGTCAGGGGCATGGTCAGACTAGATTTTCAACATTTTAATAACATGTGAGGATTGAATTGGTGAGTGGACATGTGCATCTTGGGAAATCTGATTGATAGGCAGGGGAGAAGGCAAGGACAAATTGGGCCAACCATGATGTTGGGAGACTATCGGGTCGACAATCTCTTTCTATCTGTCATTTTCAAGAACCTTTGGTTGCAATGAGACATGATTGGGCATGGGAATACTAGGGGCTTGTGGAGTTGGAAGGGAGGCCTTTCCGGCCTAGGTTGGACAACTTCTTGCCCAATCCAATTGAAAAATTCATCATGAAATAACTATCCTAACTCTTGTGAGTCAACATCAAAGTTTATGGAGAATCTTGGCCTTCTTGGGCATCTGTTCCAATTACCGCTCCCTCAGTTGCCTTTGCCATTACTACCTCGGCTAAAAAAAATCATTCCTGCATGCATGATTGATTACAAAATAGTCCCTTTAACAACCATACATGTCAACTCCTAAAAAATATGAAATAGATTTTGGATGAGCAACATATCAGACCCATGCAATCCAATCAATACAAACTTTTTAGTTGTTGTCAATGAGAAGGGGGTGAACAAAGCTCCTGGGATCTGCAAGGGGTTTGGATTTGCGAAAAATGATAAAATGAAAGGGAAAAGAAACATGGTTATTGCTCAAAGACAACAAACAATCAACTTTAATGTAAATTAATGACTATAAAACTATGTTCCAATCAAAAGAAAATGCAATTTCAAACTGTTCCTATATAGAATTCTCTTAACTGTAATTAAATTTTAAGAACAGGGAGTGAAAAATGGATGTGGGAAGGCAAAGGGGTTGTAATTAGATAAAAGTGAAATAATGGTAGGGAAAGAGAGTGGATATTGTTCATCTAATTAATTAACTAATCCATAAAATCAATATATATCAAACGTAAAAGGTGCAACACCAACCAAATAGTCACTGTGATCAAATGATCAATTAATTTGTATAATTCAATCAATTTTGTACATTTACTTGCTCACTATTCATAATCAAGTATTTAACACAATGTCATAAAAACAAGACAATATTCGTTCCACAACAACCTTTAGAGGAGATATGTTCTTCTCATTTATCCAAATAATATTTTAAAAAAGTCCCTAAATGAATAAGCAATCACTTGTTTCCAGTCTATTTAGTGTCAACTCATCAATCACTTTCCATCAACAACTAAATTGTAATAAAAACATGCTGCCACAACACCCATGCTTATCTCTGCTAAGATATATGATATTCATTAAACAAACATAATGGACATTTAAACACAACGATCCATATTTTAATTGCAAAGATCCTAATTTTCCATTTAACACACATACAACAATTATCATTTCAATTCATACGATGATGTGGAATACATCGACCACTTAACAAAACACGAGATCATTTTCGTGACTATCATGTCCAACTACTTGAATCTAAACATCCACAATGTTGGACTATCAATCCAATACAACGAGGCAGGAACAACATGGTTGATCTCATCTCACAAATTGATCAAATTAACAAAACCATATTTTTTAAAGAACTGTGACTCTTTATGATAGCGCAATCAATATAATATCCATAACATATATAGTGTATTTCCAAGACATCATTACCATGATTGAAATACTCCCATCTCGCAATTTAAAACACACAGTCACAACAATTACTAACTCAACCTATCATGTTGTTGGAATGCCACACATACCCACGCATCACGCATGAAGCATCGTGGTGCATTAGTCAATTGTAAACTGATGTTGGGTTAACCATTCAACAATTACAATGTAAGAGACAATGACTGTGCACTCAATCCAATTCTCCGATCAATCAAATTACCATGCTGAGTTTATCAATTCAATTGTCATAATAACCAATGCAGTCACTAAATACCACAACCAACACTACTTTCAACATAATCAACATAGATGAGCCAGAAATCAAACACTATTGACAATACTCAACAACTCATAACAAATAACAGTATACCCGACAGGCCATCCCGGTTCCCTCTATAAAAAAGTGAGATTGAGAAATCAAGGGTTCTATTTGTATACCAACACAGAGAGACTAGAGTCTACTCCCATCATCTGATGAGAACCTCTGAGACCAACACTGCACACACACGGTATACCACCAATGAATCCACTAACACGGTGACAATTCATGAGATAGGAGAGGCTATGAACAGAGGAGCAAACACTCCATTTGGGCCTTGTAACAACACTTGTAACAGGCAGGGTATAACCCTCGTGACTCTCCCAATCAAATAACTAACAATGTTAAGATAAAACAGAGCCGAGAATAAACAATATAACCCACTACGCAACCATCAATAGCACGAACAAACCCATACCCAAGTGAAACAATGTGTAGTGACACAAGACATTTCAAACCTAGTAAACCCCATAACAACATAACGAATGGGTATGGTGATAAGAAATCTTAGAGACGTCAAGCCAATTTGGATTGAATAAACAAACTTCAAACAAGACAAATAAAGATGACAGAGGGCCTTCATGCCTTCTAACACTCAGTATAATAAATAAAACTGTGACTTTAACATTATTGCAATCACACCAACACTTCATTCCAGAAAAATATCACTAATTTATACAGTTGCAAGACTTAAGGAAAGAACAAACACATACATCCTGAGCCAATATTTATTTCATAACTAGAGCAGATTCATGGATGGCAAAAAGACATACCAGTAATCAAGAGCACCTTAAAAACATGAGCTTGGTCAAGTGGTTCTTCATTTTCTTGAAAGTCGGAGCCTAACCACAAAAAAGCGTAGTTGAAAAATTGCAAAGATAGGGTGATAGATAGTGGAAGGAGTATGAGTGATGCGCAGTAAATGCACATCGACTTCTCCCCCACTCATTCAATTCCTTAGTACATGCCAACCAACCTTTCATTAATCTTCTTAATAAGTCTATGCATCAAACTTTAAAAACCATCACTTGTCAAACGTGCCACCCATATCATATTTAACCATTTCCAACTATACCATAACACATATTATCCAGGTTTCATATAACCCAATAAATCACATAATTGTTACCTTGTTATCTAGTATTAACAATGATCATTCTAATTTCAATGCATATAGGGTAGCATATTCGTATAGTATAGTTCCTTCTTTTTTCACTTGGTCATATTGCTTTTGTCTCTTTTTCAACTACTCTTATATATTATTACTAACCCGTCTCTTTTGTAGGTGTCACAGTAATGAATCCCATAATATATAGCAAGGATACAAATAGATCACGTAGGCCATTGTAACATGACATTAGAGCCTAGATCAATCGAAACAAAACCAACATGTTGTATCCATCATTCATTTGTTGCAATCAAAACCAACATGTTGTATCCATCATTCATTTGTTGCAATCAAAACCAACACATAATATGCTTTTCATCACAAATCAAATTAATATTTAATCAACCATGTAAAACCCTGTAAGCGATGTCGAATAGCAGTAAAACATGAAAAAAAATCCATATATGATCTCCCAATATACAAGGTGGTACCACATACTAGTGATATATATATTGTTAGCTTATAATAATAATCTTTAGCAATACTTTGCGGGAAAAAAAAACTCATTGTGATTTTAATCGTCAAGAAGCACCAAATGAGAAGAGGAATCAATCCTCAACAGATACCAATTTGTCAACATGTACATGACCTGTCAGTAGTGTAGCATGCGTATGTACTACAAACTTCATATTCCTTAGGTTTTTTCTCTATGAAAAACTCAGATTCTTTGTAGCCTTCAGTCAGATCTAAGTCTATCTTTCATTGTCCCATATGAACCATACCCAATCAAAACACATCTATGATCTCCCACATCTTACTCATGCTCCTCAATCATACAATATGAGTGCTACTTAGTCATGTATAAGCATCCCATATACTATGGCAATCATATCAGTACTGAATCATAAGAGTTTTCATCACTCTATCAATCAACCAACATAACCATATCACAACAACCATACCAAGAATGGCTTAAGCATTCACCATACAATAACCAAGAATATCCATCAAGACAACTATGTAACCATACAAAATTTTCTATGGCATATCTAAACCCCTCGAATGAAGATCTGGAACCTACTTCAGACTTCAAGAACCTGGCATCAACTCACACTCAAGTCTCGATGACGTCATCCAATTGTATGCACTTTTCCTTCCTTCAACCCCTTTCTATGTTCAAGCTATGCTCAAGAGATGATTTTCACAAGATACCTTTGCTTCTTATTTATGCTCTCCAAGTATCTTCCTTAGAAGCATCTTCTAGGCCACATTTTCCACATGGCTACTTTTTGCACATAGTCACCTATTTCCAACTTTGCCCAATTTTCCACTTGTCCATCTATCCAATAGCCACTTGATCACTCAACCCATTTTCCTCATTTTAAGGTTAACATTCTTATAACCACTTTCCATAATTAGAAATTTATCCATTTACATTATTATTTAAATAATCCTCCTTGACTTTGTCACTTCAATTTATTGTTTAGATAATCCAATTTGATTTTTTCACTTCACTTTAATATTTAAATAATCCTCTTTGACTTTGTCACTTTATTATTTCAATAATCCTCCTTGATTTTGTCACTTCACTTTATTATTTAAATAATCCTCTTTGATTTTGTCACTTCAGTTTATTATTTAAATAATCCTCCTTGACTTTGTCACTTCACTTTATTATTTAAATAATCCTCTTTGATTTTGTCACTTCACATTAATATTTAAATAATCCTCGTTGACTTTGTCACTTTATTATTTAAATAATCATCCTTGACTTTGTCACTTCACTTTATTATTTAAATAATCCTCTTTGATTTTGTCACTTCAGTTTATTATTTAAATAATAGCTTCCTTGCAAGCACTTTGACTTCTTTGACCTTTTGGGGCTTCAAGCCAACATATGAGGGTCCTCCATCTTCGTAAGTCCATAACTCTCAAAGAGTGAGGAGTTATGTGACATTCCACATACCACTGGAAATGGATTGACAAGAACTATCCATCTAGGATATATTCAATGACAAATTTAGTGATATTCATCTCATTATTCCACAATTAAGCATGGGCTCTCTAACCATACTACTATGATAACTCAAGCGAAAATCATCTTCCCGTGAGGACTTTCACCATAAGGGGTCCACTTTGGAGTTCATCAAAAATCATCTTCCCATGAGGAATTTCTTTATAGGGGGACCTCTTTGGAGTTCACCGCAAAGTGTCTTCCATGAGGGATTTCACCATAAGGAGGCCACTTTGGATTTCATCCATTTGTATTGGACTTCACCGCAAAGCGTCTTCGCGTGAGGGATTTTACCATAAGGGGACCACTTTGGAGTTCATCCATTTGTAAAACCATGGAAAGACAATAATGAGTCATCTTTACATAAATCCAACTACAACTCATTGATCCATATTCAACTATGCATCTCATCATATGACTATGAATCCACTTGACATCAATCCATTTACATCAAATACAACACCTGATTCATCAATCACTACATCAATATACTATGACAAGACATTTTTCCTTTGACATCAATCCTTTTTCATACAAGACTTTGGCATCAATGAAAACATGATACAACAATATCCCCCTTTCGCATTGATGGAAATACCAACATTGATGTCCACACCAATAATTGATGGAAACATGTAGACAAGTCATTTCTCTACATCAATAGGCATCTCAATCACATCAATGTGACTATCTCCCCCCTTTTACATCAATGGAAAAAGGTCATTCTCACCTTGGGGTTTCTCCCCCTACCTGAACACTCCTTGGGGATGCTCCCCCTTTCTCAATGTGTTTGATCTTCCTCTGAATAATCTCTCCCCTTTTGAACAAGGGATATCACTCTGATGTATAGCTCATGGTCCCCCTGTGACCATCGCTCCCCTGGAACTATTCCTATGTGCTCTTTCTCCAAGTATAGGCCTCTTTTTAAAGTATTTTTCTTTGCATATCATAAATCTCTCCTCCTGGAATCATGGGAAGAAGAATGAATTCACCTATGGGTATGTCTCCCCCTATGTTCTCTCCAATATGAACAATATGTTTATGCTGGAAATGCTACTGCTCAACCAGAACATAGATCAACTTATCTTTCTATGACTATCCTTGGACCTATCCATTCATAAAACTAATTCCATACCATACATCATGAATCAAAATATATGTCAACAATGAATAGAGAATCATGAACAAAACATCAACCAAGTACATCTTGTGCCAACCATGCACAATACCCATGTACATCAACCATGTACATCAATACCATATCATATGCCATAATATATCATCAATGGAGTGCATAAACAATATGCCTCTACCAATCATGTCAACCATGTGCCTCAAACATGTTTCATATCACTCATGATGTGCCTCTACCAAGAACCAAGAGACACAATAATGTATTTTAATCAATGAAGTGTCTCAAGTATATCATCCATACATCAACACATGAACCAAGCATGTATCACCACTTGTACCAAGAAAGTGCATCAACCATGCACCAATACCACAACTACATGAACTACAATAAAGATGTGTCATCATGCATGTATGCCATATCCACCATAAAACATGTGCCAATCATACTGCTAGTAGGTTCCTTTAACAATGTACCAAAAATGTACCAATCATGCATCTAAGATAGTCTTTCAGCACTCAACCATATATTACCACCATACATACAACAATTATGTATGCCAACATGTAATCATGAAAACCTACAACAAACATGTCAGAACCTACAAAAAACCATGTCAAACCCTGCAACACAGAGTTATACTTTCACACCATGTTGCAACCCATATGCATAGCCCTTTTCCCAAGGAGTTTTACCACAAATACGTGGTGTCCTGCACAGACAGCTCGCGTATGTATGTGACCTATTCATAGGTCATCTTGCGTATGCATGTGATTGTTACCATTGTAACCCATGTATGCTTGTGAAGATGACAAACTTGAGCTTCCCTTAAGGTTGCCACTTTTTTCTAATTGATCAATCTTCTTCACCCACTTCTGAAGGTGTCCCTCCTTCTCAGAACTTGAACTCTGATCTTCCATATTTTCAAAGATGTCTCCCTTCCTAACTTCACTCCTTGTTCTAGTCATGCTATGTGATGTCCTCATCATGGACTTTCTTCTTGTGTTCCAACAATCCTCGTATTTGTGGCCAAATCCACTACAACTGTAGCATCTCATGGTGTGACAATGAACATCAATGTGTCCTACTTGATCACATCTCCAACACCTTATATTGTTATGAAATATTTTGTTATCTATTCTTGCATAAAATCTACATTCCAAATCTTTGCGACCATATTCATTACATGAGTAACATTGACCATGGAAAACATTTCCATACCATTTATTTGGTGTCCATCTTGAAGGTGCCTTGGATTTTTTTTGAAACGTAAATATGGCTTCTTGATGTCTTCCTTGCTTTTTTCTTTTGAAACATTCCTTCCCTTGTGTATATCATGATTGAATTGCAACATTATTTCGATCCTTTGAGAGTGAGGGACTTACCTCATGCTTCTTTGAAGTGCTCGCTTTAATATGTGTCTCTTATTTCTTGTATCCAAGACTTGATTTATCATTTGGTGATCTTTGACTATCCAAGATCTCATTCAAGATTGTTGAGCTATTCAAGAATTTGTTTGACTTCTCTACTTTCTTTTTAAAATCAACAACTTTAGCTTCCAACTTATGACACGACTCTTCCTTTTCATTTACCTTATTCTTTAGTAATTCTTCTACCCTTTTGGATTATTCAATTTGGGTCTTGAGATTAACTTCAAGACTTTTGCTAATAACATCATCTATCTTCTTATTCTCTTCTATTTCATTCTTTAGTCCTTTGATCTCTTCTTCTTTTTCTTCTAATTGAGTCTTTTTACTTTCGTCTTGTTCCTTGAGCATTTCCTTTAATTTCAATATATGCCTTTGATTCTTTTTAAGAAACATTTTAGTGTTATCAGAAAGATATCTATATTATATGTAACAATGGTCATAGTTGTATTCAAATAGACCCCATTCAACTTTCCTTTTAAGCTCTGATAGTTCTACACATACTATCTCTAGATTTTCCTTTTCACTTGTAGAGAAATATTCAACATCATCACATTTTGAAATATTGCAATCATGGGTTTTTGGAGATTCTTTACCTTCATTCATATTGATATAATTGTCTTCAAGGTATTCCTTTTTTCCAACATCATCACATTTAGAATAATTTCAAATAGAGGATTTTGGAGATTATTTACCTTCATTGTTCTTGATGGAGTTGTCTTTAGTGTCTTCCTTCCTTCTTTGGTATGTCTCCTGTAGCTTTAGCCATACATCCTTGGCGGAAGTGAATTGTCCCATGATCTCTTTGATAGAACTTGAGAGTCCACTAAGAATGGTCTTGACATCCAATGCACCATTCTTATTTTCTTCCCTTTGATCTACAAACTTTGACTTCTTCTTCAAAGGAATTGATCCACCAATAGCGGCTTTCAAAACACCCACTCTTATTTCCTTCAAATTCACTTTCATTTTTATTCTCCATGTAGAATAATTTTCATCATCAAGGATTGAAACTTCATCATACATTTATGTGTCCATTTATCTCCTCCAATTTTGTTAAGGCCCACTTTGATACCAATTGTTGGACACACCGACCAGACTAATATTGGGGGGTAAATAAATGTAGGGACATTTTTCAAACTTCACTTCACAAAACTTAGTAGCTAGCAATAACCAATTAATAAACACTCATTACTGGCATTTATAATTAGTTGTCTGTGAAAATATATCAGCAACATATAACAAAAACATATATAATCAATAAGTCATGACCACAAGGAGCACAAAGAAGATAAGATGTATGTACAATTTTCTTTTCATTACTGACTATTGTCCTTGGTTTATCGACAAAAACTGAATAGAGTTACAACTCCACAAGAGAACCATCTCTACAATGAAATACTCAACTTACACAACTCAACACCAACTGAGAAGAGGAATCAATCCTCAACATATACCAATCTGTCAACATGTACACAACCTATCAGTAGTGAAACACACATATGTATTATAGCCTGCGTATGCCTTAGGGTTTTCTCTCTATGAAAAACTCATATCCTTTTCATCCTTAATTCACATATAATTTTGTCTTTCATTTTCCCATCTCAACCATAACCAATCACAAAAAATCTATGCTCTCCCACATATTACTCATTCTTCTCAACCATACAATATGAATTCTACTTAGTCATTTATAAGAAACCAGTATACTATGGAAATCATATCAGTACTGAATCATAAGAGTGTTTCTCACTCTATCAATGAACCAACATAACCATATCACAACAACTATACTAAGAATTCCTTAAGCATTCACCATACAATAAGAAAGAATATCCATCAAGACAACTGTGTAACCATACTAGAGTTTCAATGGAAGATTTTTGCCGATGGAATGCAAATCTGGAACTTTCTTCAAACTTCAAGAACCTGGAATCAACTCACACTCAAGTCTCTATGACTTCATCCAACTGTACGTGCTTTTATTTTCTTTAGCCCCTTTCTACGCTCTTCAAGCTACGCTCCATAGATAATGTTCACAAAAGACCTTTGCTTCTTATTTACACTCTCCAAGTAGCTTCCTTAGAAGCATATTTTAGGCCACTTTGTCCACATAGGCACTTTGTTAACATAGTCATGTCCAACCTTTCCGAATTCTCCACTTGTCCATGTATCCAATAGCCACTTGAACACTTAACATATTTTCCTCATTTTAGGGTTAACCTTCTTATAACCACTTTCCATAATTAGAAATTTCTCCATTTACTTTATTATTTAAATAATCCTCGTTGACTTTGTCAATTAACTTTATTATTTAAGTAATCCTCTTTGATTTTGTCACTTCACATTAATATTTATATAATCCTCTTTGACTTTGTTAGTTTATTATTTAAATAATCCTCCTTGACTTTGTCACTTTACTTTATTATTTAAATAATCCTCTTTGATTTTGTCACTTCACTTTATTATTTAAATAATCTTTCTTAACTTTGTCACTTCACTTTATTATCTAAATAATCCTATTTTATTTTGTCACTTCACTTTAATATTTAAATAATCCTCATTGACTTTGTCACTTTATTATTTAAGTAATCCTCCTTGACTTTGTCACTTCACTTTATTATTTAAATAATCCTCTTTGATTTTTTCACTTCACTTTATTATTTAAATAATCTCTTCTTTCCAAGCACTTTGACTTCATTGACCTTTTGAGGCTTCAAGCCAACATATGAGGGTCATTGAAGTCAAAGTGTGTTCATAAGGCCATAACTCTCAAACCGTGAGGATTTATGTGACGTTCCACATACCCCGAGAAATGGCTTGACAAGTACTATCCATTTAGGATAATTTCACTAACAATTTCACTGATATTCATCCCATTATTCCAAAATTAAGAAAGGATTCTCTAACCAAACTAATAGGATAACTCAATTGCAAAGTGTCTTCCTATGAGGGCTTTCAGCATAACGAGACCACTTTGGATTTCACCGCAAAGTGTCTTCCTGTGAGGGATTTCACCATAAGGTGACAGCTTTGGAGTTCATCGATTTGTATTGGAGTTCATTGCAAAGCACCTTCCCGTGAGGAATTTCACCATAAGGGGACCACTTTGCAGTTCATCCATTTGTACAACCATGATAAGACAATAATGAGTCATATTTACATCAATCAACTACAACTCACTGATCCATATTAATCTATTCATCTCGTCATATGACTATGACTCCACTTGACATCAATCCATTTACATCAAAGACAATACGTGATCCATCATTCACTACATCAATATACTATGACAAGACATTGTTCCTTTGGCATCCATCCTTTGGCATACAAGACTTTGGCATCAATGAAAACATGATCCAACAATCTCCCCCTTTGGAATTAATGCCAATACCAACACTGATGTCAACACCAATCATTGATGGAAACATGTAGACAAGGCATTTTTCTACATCAATAGGCATCTCAATCACATCAATGTGACTATCTCTCCCCCTTTGAAATCACTGGAAAATGGCCATTCTCCCCTTAGGGCTACTCCCCCTACCTGAACTCACCTTGGGGTTTCTCCCCCTTTATGAATGCCTTTGATCTTCCTCTAAATAATATCTCCACTTTTTAACAAGGGATATCACACTGATTTATAGGTCATGCTCCCGTTGTGACCATCAGTCCCCCTGGAACTATGCCTCTTCTCTATTTCTCCATGTATAGGTCTTTGTTTCAAGTATTTATCTTTGCGTCTGATAAATCGCTCCTCCTGGAATCATGGAAAGAGGAATGACTTCCCCTATGGGTATGTCTCCCCCAATATTTTCTACAATAAGAACAATATGCTTCTTCTGTAAAGGATATTCCTCAACCGGAACATAGATCAAGTGCTCTTTCTAGGACGATCCTTGGACCTGTCCATGCATCAAACTCTTGCCATATCATACATCATGAAGCAAAGTATATGTAAACAATGAATAGAGAATCATGAACAAAACTTCAACCAAGTACATCATGTGTTAACCATGAAAAATAGCCATGTACATCAACCATGTACATTAATACCATATCAGATGCCATAAGATATCATCAATGGAGTGCATCAACCATATGCCTCTACCAATTATGCCAACCATGTGCCTCAAACAAGTTTCATATCACTCGTGATATGCCTCTACCAAGAACCAAGTGACACAATCATGTATCTTATTCAATGAAGTGTCTCAAGTATATCATCCATACATCAACAAGTGCACCAAACATGTATCACCACTTGTACTAAGAAAGTGCATCAAACATGCACCAATACCACAACAAGATGAAGTACAATCAATTTTTTTCCTCATGCATGTATTCCATATCCACCATAAAACATGTTCCAATCATATTGTTAGTAGGTGCCTCTAAAAATGTACCAAAAATGTACCAATCATGCATCTAAGATAGTCTTTCAACACTCAACCATATATCACCACCATACATACAATAATTATGTATGCCGACACATAATCATGAAAACCCGCAACAAACATGTTAGAACCTACAACAAAGCATGTCAAAGCCCACAACACAGAGTTATACTATGATACCATGTTGCAACTCATATGCATAGCCCTTTTCCCAAGGATTTTTACCATAGATACACAACCTTCTACACAGACAACTCACGTATGTACATGACCTATTCATAGGTCATCTTACATATGTACCTGACTGATACCATTGTAACCTGCATATGATTCTGAAGATGACAAACTTGAGATTCCCTTAAGGATGCCACTTTGTTCTGATTGATCAGTCTTCCTCACCCACTTCTAAAGGTGTCCCTCCTTCTCAGAACTTGAACTCTGAGCTTCCATCCTTTAAACAATTTCTCCCTTCCTAACTTCATTCCTTCTTCTAGTCATCCTATATGATGTCCTCATCGTGGAATTTCTTCTTTTGTTCCAACAATCATGGGATTTGTGGCCAAATCCAGTACAGTTGTATCATCTCATGCTGTGGAAATGAGCAGCAATGTGTCCTACTTGATCACATCTCCAACACCTTAGGGTGTTATAAAATATTTCATTATCTCTCCTTGCATAAAATCTGCATTCCAAAGCTTTGCAACCATATTCATTACATGAGTAACATTGAACATGAAAAAAAATTCCATACCTTTTCTTTGGTGTTCATCTGGAAGGTGTCTTGAATTTTATTTGAGATGTATTTATGCCTTCTTGATGTCTTCCATGGTTTTTTTTTTTGAAACTTTCCTTTACTTGTGTAGATGATTGAATTGCAACATTATTTTGATCCTTTGAGACTGAGCGACTTACCTCATGCTTCTTTGAAGTTCTTGCTTCAACATGTGTATCTTCTTTCTTGTATTCAAGACCTGATTTATCATTTGGTGATATTTGACTATCCGAGTTCTCATTCAAGATTGTTCATCTATTCAATAATTTGTTTGAATTCTCTACTTTCTTTCTAAGATCAACAACTTCATCTTCCAACTTATGACATGACTCTTCATTTTCATTTACTTGATTCTTTAGTAATTCCTCTACCCTTTTGGCTTCTTCAAT
>ML796626.1:27954-72304 GCA_009831015.1 Picea engelmannii
ATATCAGTCTATGAATTTCAAGATGCAATATGTAAAACACTTATCAGAAATAACACCAGAAGTGGGTGCGACTACTGAGAGGGGTGCTCGTTTCCACCCAACTGTAGGCACAGCGACTCCCAACGGATTTACCACTAGCCACCCCCGAGTTGAGACCACGATGCTCTGAGACTGTGTCTCTCTGTCTGCCAGTGACCATAAGCGAAGGTTGCAATCCTTCCTCTCTGCTATCACTCACTCTGCGTAATGCCAGAGTTCCCCTCGCGTCTTCTCCCCACAATCGCTTCTGCCATACGCCTTATCCTCTCGCGAGGTTGTGTGTGGCATGATTACCCTCGCGTCGATCAGACCTGGCGGCTCTACGGATGGGTGATTCACCATCCCATCCCTCATCAAGCCGCCCACCTACCAGCCTGCGAGACATTTAATTTGGGGGCCAGCGAGCCACTTTTGGTTCTCCGGGTCAGTGGAGTCCAAATACGGTATTAATTCTTGGTGGAAGTTAACGCCACCTTTCCAGGTGCCTCCCACCGCCATTGTGGTCTCTTTTTCTGCACATCCCCTCTCAGGAGTCCTTTGATATAAATTCATAATGTTATTTACATTCATCGACCTTCTTCATAAGGTCCATTCACATCACACATTCACATTTTCATCATGTTTTAGCATGGTAATTCTTGTATTAGGATTAATTACAAATTTGGGGGAAACATGGTGTTACAGTAGTAAGATCAGACAGAGGAGGAGAATTTATGTCAAGTGATTTCAAGAAATTTTGTGATAAGCATGGGATCAAGAGAGAATACACAATCCCAAGAACTCCACAACAAAATGGAGTAGTGGAGAGGCAAAACAGAACAGTGCATCAAATGGCCAAGTCCATGATGAATGAGAAGAACATTGATCAAACCTATTGGGTAGAAGCAATACATACAGCAGTCCATGTTCTTAACAAAGCTCACCTCAGACCACAAAGTGATAAGACACCTTATGAACTGTGGTATGGGAGACCTGCTTCAATCAAACACTTCAAAGTCTTTGGGAGTAAATGTTGCATAAAGAATAATGATGAGAAACTTGGAAAATATGATGACAGGGTTGATGAGGGTATCTTCTTAGGATATGCTACAAACAGTAAAGGATACAGATGCTATAATAAGAGGCTGCATAAAATGGTTGATTGTATTGATGTAAAAGTTGATGAAGGAATCCCAACAAGAGAGGTGTACAATAATGAGTCTTCTACAGAGGACACAGCTAAAGCTAAAGATGAATAGGTCCAAGAATCAGAAAACGAAGACTCTGAATCAGATGAAGACTCGGATACTCAGACATACTCAAATCAACAAGCTCTTTTAAATTCCTCCTCCAAAATTACTCAAAAGAATCATCCTACAAGTCAGATAATTAGTGAAAAAGACAAAGGTGTACAAACCAGAAGAAAGATAATCAAAAATATCGAGCAATCACATATAGCTTTCATATCCATGTTGGAACCCAAGAACTTTAATGAAGCTAGCAAAGATGACCTTTGGGTTAAACCAATGAATGATGAACTTGATCAGATTGAGAAAAAAATTACGTGGGAGATGGTTCATAGACCGGAAGGTAAAAATATCATTGGTTCCAAATGGATCTTTAAGAATAAGTTGAATGAGCAGGGACAAGTTGTCAGAAACAAAGCAATATTGGTCTTTAAAGGCTATGCTCAAATAGAAGGACTAGATTTTGATGAAACATTTGTGCCCATAGCAAGGTTAGAAGCTATCAGAATATTTCTTTCCTATGCTTGTCATAAAAGGTTTAAATTTTATCAAATGGATGTCAAGTCAACTTTTCTAAATGGAGATTTAAATGAATAAGTCTATATGGAACAACCAGAGGGTTTCGAAATGTCTGATAACCCTGACTTAGTATGCAAGCTGCAGAAAGCTTTATATGGGTTAAAACAAGCTCCGCGTGCCTGGTATCACAGACTGAATACGTATGTCAAAGACAAAGGGTTCAAGAGAGGAACAATTGTCAACAATATATATATCAAAACAGAGGGTGATGATTTGCTCATTGTGTTGGTCTATGTAGATGACATCATCTTTGGATTTAATAAGGATTCATTGGTAAAATGGTTTGCTTCTGCCATAGAGTCTGAGTTTGAAATGTATATGATAGGTGAACTGTCATTTTTTCTTGGTCTACAAATTACTCAGAAGTCTGAAGGGATGTTCATTTCTCAAGAAAAATATCTAAGAGAAATGTTGAAAAGGTTTCAAATGGAAGATTCTAAACCTGTGGGCACACCTATGGTTACTGGATGCAAATTAAGCAAGGATGATGACTCACCTGATGTTGATCAAAGTTCATGTAGGTCAATGATAGGAAACCTGCTATACATCACAACATCTCGCCCAGACATAATGCATGTTGTTGGAATGGTAGGAAGATATCAGTCTGCACCTAAACAGAGTCATTTTCTAGCTGTCAAAAGGATATTCATGTATTTGAAAGAAACAATGACTTATGGTCTGTGGTATCCCAGAAATCATAATTTTCAGTTAACTATTATTCAGATGCAGATTGAGCAAACTGTGTTGATGAGAGAAAAAGCACCAATGGAGGAGCATTCTTCATGGGTGACTCGTTAGTAGCATGGCTTAGTAAAAAGAAAAGTTCCATTTCTTTATCGACTACAGAGGTAGAGTACATTGCTACTACTACCTGTTGTACTCAAGTATTATGGATGATTCAGACACTTGCAGACTTGGAGGTAAAATACGCAGCATCGATCCCAATTCATTGTGATAACACTAGTGCCATCAGTGTGTCTAAGAATCATGTACTCCACTCCAAGACCAAGCATATTCCCATAAAATATCATTTTCTGAGAGAGCAGGTCACCAATCAGGTTGTTAATGTCCATTACATTCCAACCACAGAACAAATTGCAGACATCTTTACTAAGCCCCTAGCCAAGACACCATTTGAATATCTCTGATAGAAGCTGGGTGTCATCCCATCTCACACCTAAGCAAGTCCATCTTGTTAGGGGGATTTTGTATTGGTTGAACATATGATACCTCCTAAACATACTGCAACAGCTCAGGGGGAGCATTTTTTCTTTGACATTGATTTCAAAGGGAGAGAAAAGGAGTGGTCTGGACCAGTTGCTACAATTGGAGGTCCAAACAGATTAGTGCAGTCGTTCAGGGTTGCCATCAATGCCAAAGGGGGAGATTGTTGGCATGGTTACAAGAAGAGCATGCTTGTCATTGATGGCAAGAACAACAGCAACGATGAAAAATAGGAAGGCAAGGAAGAAGAACAACAATGATAGAATGGAAAGATCAATAGTGTAAGCTCAGAAGGAGGAAAACAGTCAAAGCACAACAAAGGTTTTCGGAGTTTCGTAGATCGGGAAATCCAAAGGAAAGAGGTTCAAACTCGCGATATGAGAAATCGTGATAACAAGCTTGACAGTTGATTCAAGAAGGACACGTGGTGAACGACAAAGGTTTTGTTTCGGAGTTTCGCAGATCGGGAAATTCAAAGGAAAGAGGTTCAAACTCACGATATGCGAGATCACGAAAAGATCTGGACCGTCAGATCACCAAGGATTGTGGACCGTTGATCAGGCATGAAGAAGGCTCGTGAAGTGGCGAAATCGCGATAAGATCTGGGTTGTCAGATTTGGAGTAATTACGAAGGACCAACAGTCGTTAGATATGGTGAAGCTACAAGGCGGATAAAAACAAGAGTCATCCAACTCTCCAAAACTGTGAAGGAATCCTAGCTGTCCATCGAGGACAATCGTGGACCATTGGATCCATAGGACACATGGCGAAAGATCATCGTTTCGCTGACTAGAAAGTCAAAGGAGTGAAGTGATTGTTTGAGTGGCGAGTGGTCATATCTCATGGTCACATTGTCGAGAGCTAGAGAAGCCAAGCCCTATTTCGGAGTTCGTGACATGGAGAGTCGAGAGGACTCATCACAAAATAACTGAGATGCGAAAGTGCAAAATGCGTTTTTGAATAAGGTTGTGGTCACAACCAGTGGTTACATCTGCGGAAGATAGAGGAAGGAGCTAGCGGTGTTAAGCTCCATCTCGGAGTCTCGATGCTCGCGACTTGGAGCATCAAGACTCTTCATCATAAGAATCGTGATATGCGAGATCGCGATGAGATCTGGACCGTCAGATCATCGGAGATCTCGACCATTGATCAAGCTCGATGAAGTTTATAAATTCACGAAATACGAAGCGCCTTTTGGCGCAACCGGTGGTCACGTGAGGGAAAGAAGCTAGCAATGTTAAGCTCCATCTCAGAGTCTCGACGATCGTGACTTGGAGTGTTGAGATCTTCTATCACAGGAATGTCGAGATGCGAGATCACGAAATTAAAACTTTGTTTAGCGCTCGATCACAGCCAGTGGGCATATGAATTAAACACAAGACCCTACAAAATCCATCCAACGGTGCAGGTGAATTTAAGTATGATCGAAGGGCTACTGTTGCTCTTCATAGTTAATCGATCAGTGGTGATTCAGATGCTGAAGCGGTCTTTGGAGGTTCACAGTGTAACTGCTAGAAACCACTGATGGTTTCTGCCAGAGGACTCGAAGAGACTTCTGTGTGATTATCAGAGGAGTTGAAGAGTCTCTAGGAATCTGCCAGTGAAATGAAGATTGTTCGTAGAGGCAATTGACAGATGGATCTAACTGCCAGAGAAGCTGAAGAGTTGACATGATGAGCAGGTAGAGTACTCGACATGAGAGAGCATGCAGAAGCATGGCAGGAAAGCATGCACAAGGTGCACAGAGACTATAAGTATGCAGAACAGAGAAGAGATGGGGGTTGTTGTTGTTGAGAGGGATTCAAGAGTGTAGAAGGAGGAGAGTACAAAAGCTGAAATATAGAGAAGAGGAAGGGAGCATTGAATGGACATGGCACATAGAGCATAAAAGGCAGAAGCACAGAAAGCGCAAGGAATGTGTGGAGCAAGACAATAAGACACTAAAGGAAGGCTAAGGTGCTCTTGTAGAGAAAAACAGAAGATCAAAAATCCCAAGAAGATGCAGACAGAGAGACACTGATACAGGAGAGTAGAGCAGCATAATAGAACAGTGATAAGTTTGGTACGCAAATGATAAATATTGTATCACTGTAATAATTTTCATTAGCAAAAATTTATATTTCAGGGTGGTAGGGAGGTGCTAGGGAGGACTGTTGTCCTCAGAGGTTCAAGTGGGTGCTTGAACACAGGGAGTTGTAGCTTCCTTCTAGTTGGTGCTAGAGAAACCGGGGAGTTGGTGCTTCCTTCTAGTTGGTGCTAGAGAAGCCAGAGAGTTGGTGCTCTCAGCAAGTAGCAGCTTGCAAAACAGAGGTTGTAGCCTCATTATGAGTTGGTGCTCATATGTATGATAATGTAAAGAATGTAAATATTACTTATCATATAAAGAAGAAGAGGCTTTTACCCTGTATGGGTTTCCTCAGGAAATATATGTCTCTGTGTATCTCATATGTGTGATTGATGTTGAATGTTCTATTGCTTACTTCCCTGCATTATTGTGACTGTCATTAAATGTTGTATAAAGAGTTTAAAATAAGCATAATTGTTTAAGCTAAGTAACAACTGATTCACCCCCCCTCTCAGTTGTCCAACAAGTTTGTCAACTTGGACTGGATCATTAATACCATGAGTGTTAGGTTTTCATAAAAATACCCATTATTTTTTAGTATAGAAGCTAAGACTTTGTTTAGTTTATCAATGCCAACCTTTCTATTTTGAGTTGAAGCCCTATCTTTAATGGCTATGACTATCATCCCTTACTAAGAATATAATTACTGTTTATTTACTCTTAACTTTTAATATTATTATTTTTATAGATAAAATGACTTAAACTCTTTAAGAATGATGATTAAATTATATATTTTTATTGGCTATGACTATCATCCCTTACTAAGAATATAATTACTGTTTATTTACTCTTAACTTTTAATATTATTATTTTTATAGATAAAATGACTTAAACTCTTTAAGAATGATGTTTAAGAATGTGTCGTGACCTTTATTGATTGGCTACATCCGAAGGACCATTTGGAGAATAAAGGGAAGATATGTAGTGTATGAGTAATTTTTTTTTTTCATTCAATTAAGAAAATAATAACGAGTACGGAATGAATTACATAGAAACAAAATGAAAAGAATGAGCCTTTCCCTCCTACAATGTAAATATAAATGCTAAAACAATAAATACGTTTCAATTGCCCATGTCACCACCACACTTGAGTTTGTCATTTATTTCCCCCTTAAAGTGAAGCATCACATGTTAAAGGATGAGTTGTCACAATCTAAATGACCTTTAACACCATTATCAACAAATAATCACCATAGGTGGTGGTGGTGGGATACGACATGGCAAAGAACCATATATATGATATCACATCAACTTGAACCATATATATGATATCACATAAACTTGAACTATATATATGATATCACATAAACTTGAACTATATATATGATATCACGTAAACTTCTCCTTACTCAACGTGGATATATAAAATTCACCAAACTTAGTTGGAGGGATAGTTTTAAACTCAAAAATTTTTCATAGATTTATTTTGGATTAGTAGCAGTAAATATATACAATTATATTGAGAAAATTTCATTTGGAAAAAATATAAATTTCACTAACTTTCAAAATTTCTAACATCTTTTTCCCATAAATGTGATGTTTTTATTACAGTTGTACTTTTAAGGTTCGCACCAGTACCACAAGATGTTGATGCCAGCCTTGTGCTGAAGATTTCCAACTTTGTGTTGATGTTGTTGGGATGCCAGCCTCGTGCTGAAGATTTCCAGCTTTGTGATGATGTTATTGTGATGCCAGCCTTGTGCTGAAGATGTTAAGCTTCGTGTTGATGTTGTTGAGATGTCAGGTTTGTGCTGAAGATTTCCAGCTTCGTGCTGATGTTGTTGAGATGTCAGCCTTGTGCTAAATATTTCCATCTTAGCGTTGATGTTGATGTGGTTCCAGCCTCGTGCTGAAGATTTCCAGCTTAGTGTTGATGTTGATGTGGTTCCATCCTTCATGTTGTTGCTCCAGCCTTCAAGCTGTGATGTTGATGATGATGATGTATTAGTGTTATACTAATTGATGTTGATGCAGATGATGATGATGCCACTTCAACTTCTTGTTGAAGATGATGATGATGATGCCACTTAATCCTCATGCTAAAGATGTTGATGATATTACTTTAGCCTCATGCTAAAGAAGATGATGATGATGATACTTTAGCCTCATGCTAATGAGGATGATGATGCTACTCCAGCTCCATGATGTGAACGATGATGATGAGAAAAACTTCCGATGATTTATAGATATGTCAGTCAGTGTTCCAAATGTTGTTGATGTTGTTTCCCTCTCTCTCTCTCCTGATAATGTTGTAGAATACCCTTCTTGTTAAGGGGGAGTGTTGAAATATTGTAACTGCAAAGAGTATTCTATTTATTATTGAGTTAGTATTCATTAGATCAATCCCCTTTTGTGGATTGATTATGTCGGACATTGTAATTGACCAAATCCCCTTTTGTGGATTGGTCAAACCCTAAATATAATATGCAAATTGAGAAGTCGGCCCCCATGTTAATTGAAGTGGTTTTAACCACTAAGAAGACAAGCCAGCCCTGCCCAATGAAGAGACACATTTTCAGCACCCGTCAGTTTGTATAAATAAAGGACGCCATCGCCTCATTATCTCACTCACTCATTCACTCATCCAGTGCGCAAGTTTGGTAGCTACAGTTGGGAGAAAAAGGAATAGAGAGGCGCATTGCTTAGTGTTGGATATTCTCTAGTGATTTGGTTTATTGTCTTGGCATTATATTGACTATCTATATTAAGGAAGTTTTGTTGGGTTTTCTCCCCCATGAGGGTTTCCCAAGATAAATGTTGTGTATCTTGTGATTATGTTTCTCTGAGTGATCTTACCTATGTTATTGTTATCTAGTAAATTGAAAAGAAACCTAATAATAGCTCAAAACTTAACAGTCTTTTATCTTTTGAATGAATAGAACAGAGGAGCTTTAACCCCAATGTTTGGTGTTGTTGTTACTATGTTTACTTGAATGAATGGTAGGCTTTTTGTTCACTTACATTCTTTGTTTATTCTTGTTTTGTGCCCATGAATTTATTTTGTGGTTAAATACATAAACCCGTAGAGTTAAAATAAGTTTCAATTGTTTCTCTTCTGAGAGCTTGTGCAAGGAGTGCACATTGTCTGCAAGGAGTGTGTTGATAGAGTTAAGTTTAACTCAGAGAAGCTCAGGAGAGATAATGTTGAATCTTTGACAACATTAGTGCAGAGAAAGAACAAAGCCACGCAAGGAGTGTGTGGGCCAAGTCGTTCTCAGACTCTTTGTGAAGGGGAGAACAGTCAGTTGTTGCAGAGTTCTGTGAATGCAAGGAGTGTGATTAAGGTTTTAAAACTTTGGAGAAATAAGCTCAGGAGAGATAGTGATCTAAGCACTGAGGAGATTGAAGAAGAGTGCACAGAGGGGAGACGGAGGTCCAATTTACACATCTGGAACCTAAGCTCAAGAGAGATAGCGACCATCAAATATCAAGGAAGGAAACTTAGGAATTTCCTAAGTCCCCACATTTTACAGTGCAAGAGGAACGTACTGGATGGTCAGACCAAATTTCTCATATACCTTGGTAAGTTAATCTCAGGAGGGCCAGCGACCATAATCCTTTGAAGGGAAGAGTCTAAAGAAGTGACAGTGGAGATCTACCTGGATATCGCCAGAGAGTTGACGATTGTCAGATCAGTGCAGAGTTGCATGAGGGATAACTCGTAAGAACTTCGGCGATTGGCCTATTCGGCAAATATAAAGGAAAATTGTGACCGTCCATTCCACAGGGGGGCACGCGTCAATCAATATCGCACTTCGACGCTAGAGTAGTTCGAAGGAGTGCGGAGTGAAGTCCCTTAAGCCCAGACTCAAGAAGGCTCGAAGGTCAAAGCACCATGAACTGTCGATCTGATCGACAACTGTCAGCTGGGAAAAGAGTTTGGGAGGCTAGAACTCGAAAGAATTGTGAGGAGCAAAGGGTCATTCCACCGGAGTCCCGAAGGACGGAAGGAATCTAGGCCACCCACTTGTCATCTCTTTGTATCGTTGATCTGTGTGAGGGCTATAAGTCATGATCCTTTCAAGGTTCGGTGTTTCGTGTGTTTTGTTGCTTCGGGGGTGGTCGAAAGCTCTGCCCATTGGAACACCGAAGCACAAAGAGTCTTGAATCCCGGAGCTTAACGCCTGTTGGGTTAAGCCCCAGGTCACAACCCAAGGTCATGTGAGGGAAGGGGCCTAGTGGGGGAGCTAGCGCATGTTTGCAAAAAAAAAATTAAAAGGAAAAAAAGCCAGAAAAATGCTTGCGGGTATTTTAGAACCTGCACATAGAACCAAGGAGGACCTGTGTAAACTGAAATTTGGGTTCAGCAAGAGCCTAAGGGCCGATCTGACTTCGAAATTTATCGATCCTTGACCGGGAGGTCAAGCAGACCCTAGGAGAGGGAGAGGGTTTGTGCCGGGAATCCTTTATAAGAGATCCAATAAGCGAAGCAGTGGATGATTTAATTGTGGATCGGGATGTGTATGATCCTAAATTATTAAAAGAAAAGAGAAAAAAATGAAATATACTTGGAATAATTGAAGACCAGAGCTAGGGAACAACATTAAAAGGCTAGATCTCTTTCTATTTTAGAGCTCTTTTCTCCTAGAAAACTTTCATATATCTCCCTCCACCCTTCCATATCTAACCTTTGACCATAAACCTATCCTTCTCAACCTCCAGGCAGATGAAAATTATTGGCCAATTCCTCTTTGGCTTCAAGATAACAGTTCTTTGGAAGTTATAGAGGCATGGAGCATCCGGATTCAAGGGTATCTATACTATGTCTAGGAATAGAAAATCAAAGCAACCAAACAAAATCTAAAAGATTGGGCCAAGAAATCCTTTGTTTCCCCATCCAAAGAGAGAGAAGAATTACAACAAAACTTGGGAAACCTTAAGTCCATAATGGAAACTCAAGAGATAACATCCTTAATACAAACAGATGAAAGAGAGCTATATGGGAAGTTACATCAAGCATACAAGAAGGAAGAAGGACATTGGAGTTTGAAGTCAAGAAGCTTGTGGCTAAAAACGGATGATAGAAACACAATGTTTTTCCACAAATAGGTTGGTGTTCAACAAATCAAAAAGTGTGTCCAAGAAATAACTTTAGAGAATGAGGAAAGGATTTCCTAGTTTGAGGATCATTGAAATGTAGCTCATGATCATTATGGTAATTTATACATGAAAGAAATATTTCCCTCAGAAGAAGCAACACATTCCATGATCCAAGTATTCCTAGTTTAGTTATAGTCAATGACATTAGTTCCTCAATATGGAGAATATATGACGAGAAAGTTATTAGAGCTATTTGGGTACTTGAATCGGACAAAGCTCCATGGCCAAATGGATTCACCATTCATTTCTATCTAGGGATCACTAGACTATAATCAAACACAAACTTTGTGGAGCATTGAATAGTACTAAACATAAATTAAAATTGGGGGCAGGGATAAACTCTTTTTTCATGGTGCGAATTCCTAAAGAAAGAAATCCCACTTCCTTCGTCGGGTTCTAACCAATATCTCCATGCAATGCTTCTTACAAAATCTTGGAAAATTCAAGTAAACACGTTGATTTATCTACTATCTAAACTTACAGTAGAGAATCAAGGAATATTTGTAAAGTAGCGTAAAATAACAAACAATATTATTCGTCCAAGAGACCATTCATTCTAGCTATTCCAACAAGGAGAAATGAATGGTTATAAAAATAGATATGGCCAGTGCCTTTTATAGAGTTTGCATTCATCTTCAAAGTTATCCATAAATTTAGCTTTGTGCATGAATTCAGTGGTGGATAAAAAGCGTGTATCAACAAACCTTGAATAGCCCCCTAGCGACTGGTAGGTTGGCCCTACTTTTTAAAAGCATGCGAGGAATAGGACAATGATGCCTTCTTTCCCTTATATTAAGTATTTTAATGGTTGCCACCCTGGGGAGAAAGCTTGATATGAAGATAAATAATGGAAATCTAATGGGGATTAAAATTGTCATAAGAGTCGAGGGAATAAATCATTAATAATTTACAAATGACACTCTCTTGCTAGGGGGAGCCTCAACAATGATAGAAAACATGTTCAAGACTATGTTGGACATATATCGTGATGCCTTTGGGGATAAAATAAATGAATCCAAAAGTAATAAATATTGATGGAATTCTCCTTAAAAAAAATGCAACCAATAACTCAGGCAATGGAATTTTCTCTAGTAAGTCAATGGATGACTTTTAGGTATCTAGAAATTGTAGAAATTTTTAAAATTCAAGTTTTAATGCAATTTCATAAATTTCACTTCTTTCCTAGATGTTTCTCAGATCTGGTCCATGTGAATTTACAACCTCGGGGATGATATAAAATATAATAAAACAACAACAAATGGTGGACAATATTTCATTTCTAAACAACCTTGATCCATTAAGCAATTCAAGAGAAAATATACAAAAACGTATACCACAAGTTTCAACCCTCTAGGGAAATCTAATCATGCATAAACCAAATGTAAAGATAATTTTATGACAACAACAAATTATGTATTATTGTCTTCAATATCAATGTTAAACCCTTAACAATTTCATCTTCAACTTACATCAAATCAGCAAGACATATAAGTGTTGAAAATTACCAAACCATGAAGATAATGATAGGTGAAAATCAAATATGCAATAAGACAATTTTGGAGAGATGAAAACTTCATATATATATATATATATATATATATATATATATATGAATTTCAAATACATACTCGCAGCTTAAGATAAGTTGGTACAACCCTCCAAGCTCTCTAAAACACTAACTAGAGAAAAACATGAAGAACCCTAGCTCCACCAAAGATATTCCAACAAACTAGAATCGCACTAGCAAATCCTCCTTGGCCTCATGACAGGCATTGAAGTATGAGCTCCTATGTTTTGATCAGTTTCATTATTTCGAGCTTTTGAGTAAAATCATGTACGTTGTCACCTTTATCACGCATTTATGTCTGCTATTACTCAAGATATTTCAAAATCGGCTCCTAGGTACACTGTCTTTCATCCCATTTTTATATGCTCATTTGTGCTCTCATGACCATTTCCAGGAAGAGTAAAGGTTTTCACTGTTCAATATTCTTCCATACAATTTTCATTTCTCTTAGCGACATTCACTTGTTCATTAAATCGCTTGACCTTTTCATGGTTTCTGTATGCGAATTACACCTTCGAGCATTGACATTATTGAATTTTTCAGCCATAAAACTACTATTCATTTAAAAAGATTTAAATAGATGGTGGGATCCTCATTTCCATCAATCCACAAATTGTATTTTATCTTTTCTTCGGTTTTCATCAAAGCCTTCTTCGAGAGAGAATTTGCTTCCTTGTTTAGCTCCCTATAAACATGTGTGTAATTGATTTCCCTAAAAGATTTTTTGAGCTTGATGATTATGTCCTTCCACCCCACCAAAGAGGCAACATGAAGCTTTCCTTTGTCCTTCAACGAGTCAATAATAATCTTTGAATCGCCAATTACCCGGATGACTGTAATATTCAAACGCACAACCAAGATATGTGTAGTTCACACTCCTGGCAGCTCTGCCCTGGTGTTTGTCCCAATGTCGCAATTGAAATTCCACTTATAAACTGAATCTCCACTGATCCTTATCAATCCCCCTACCCCACTCCTGTGATCACTTAACTTCACTGCTCCATCAAACCAACTAACTGTTGGAGTAGAGAAACTTGGGATCTGAACTAAACGAGGGGTAACATTCTTTTGTGTAACTGTCCGAATTGCTAAGTTTGCCCGGATTTTATAAACAACAAAAAAGGTAGAAGGATTCCTACTCTCAATTTTTTTTTTTATTCCGCTCCAACCAAACAAACCAGTGTATTAAAGATGGGAGGGTAATGTAAAAAACCTCCTTTCTAACCCAGTTTTCATAGCAACCAATTAACAAGCTTCCCTCCTAAGCAGTCATAATGTTTAGCTCCCTTTTTATCTTATTCCAAACATCCTAAATGAAGTTGCAATTTACAAATAAATGAAACACAGATTCTGTGGCTTTTGAGCATAGATGGCATATGTTTGGGCCTTCCCAACCTTTTGTTTGCAAGGTATCCCAGATTAAAATTTTATTCTCAATGGATAACCATGTAAATAGTTTAATTTTTTGTGCCAAATCCCAATTCCACATATGTCTCCTCCAACCCCCAATAACATGTTGCCACTTCTTTTTTGCAATCACACAATATACATTTTTTGTAGTAAGGCTATCTAATCTGTCTCCCCCTGTCCAAATAAGCTCATCCTCTTGATTTTATAGCTGCACCCCCGCTCCAATTAAATCCCTACAATATGTATCCCATTCCACTGCCAAGTTTCCACTGAGGTTGATCTCCTCACTAGTTTTCCATTGTTCTGACAATATACTCGGTCTACTTTTTCCTATAGCCTGGTAGAGGTAGACCATGTTGTTTCTTTTCAGCTCTGAAATAAGTGGAAGAGATAAAAAGGAGGAATTCCCCAAGCCCAAAATGTTGTCCAATCCTATCAAAACCGGGTGACCAGACCCCGGGCTCCAGCTCAGCCAATGAGTAATCAGATGCAGAGACTTCAGGAGGTTTTTCCAAATCTGTGAGGCAGATGGCACTGTGGTTGAAGCCGATCTAAACCAAGTGACTACCGAGCAGTGATGCAGATATTTGTCTTTTATCACCTTATTCCAAACTCCATCCTTCATCAAGACTCGCCACATGGAATTTGTAGCCAAGACTCTGTTAGAATGGAAAATGTTTCTTATCCACCATCCTCCCAAATGTTTTGGTTTTGCTAAAACTTCCCAGCTACATAAATGCACATTCTTTTTCTCGATGTCACCCGACCAAAGGAAACTAAACACTTGTTTCCTTATCTTTTCAAGAATCGATGTTGGTATGGCAGCCAGTGCCATCCAATAGATCAGTTGTCCTTCAAGAACAGTTTTGACTAGTGTGTAGTGGCCACCCATTGACAACCATCTATTACACCACAACCCGATCCTTTTTTCAATCTTTATAAGGAGCCATCTCCAGTCCGTAGTCTTGTATGCATCTGCCTTTAAGAAGTATCCGAGATATCGAAAGTCTCTTGTCCATTGTAAACGATCCTCCCCAAAAAGGTAGGTATAGGTATCACTGAGAGCGCCTCTCTGTAGGAAGGGATCAGGGACTCTAGAACTTCACCAATGGAGCTATCCCCCAGCTCTGGTTCCCTACACCCCGGGAGGATGTTGACCTCACCTGAACAGTCAGAACGCTTAGTAACCGCCCTCGGAGAACCTATACCACACGATGAGCTACGGACCGGAGGAAAGCTATCCCCCCTTATGTCTAATGGTGAGTTGAAGGTTCAAAAAACCTGTTCCCACTCATTGAA
Source organism: Picea engelmannii (assembly GCA_009831015.1). Lineage (NCBI taxonomy): Eukaryota > Viridiplantae > Streptophyta > Pinopsida > Pinales > Pinaceae > Picea > Picea engelmannii. The sequence goes on from ML796626.1 coordinate 42,524, forward strand.
CCGCTTCTATGTTAAATAATTTTATTTTTTTTATGTCTTAATGCTTAATAAATCCAAATCAAAATATATTTGAGCTCATTTGTGTTTCTTTCAAACATATATCATCTCATATTTAATAATATATATTTAATTTTTTAATATGTGCATTTTCAATTTTTAAAATAAAATTTTGTTTTAAGAAAAATTACTTTTTAAAATATATTATAATTAATTTTATGAATATATGTAAAAAAGTTTACATTTTCAATCATTAAAAATTTATATTATTAATAATGTTGAGGTAAAATTAATTAAAATCTTGCATTTTTATTATAAAGATCTATATTCAAATTCATGATGAATATGTAGATTGTAAAGATATATCTTCCTTAAATAATAATAATAAAATGACAATATATATATATATATATATATATATATATATATATATATATATATATATATATATATTAAAATTAAAATTTATTTAATATATATAATTTATTCTCTTTAAAAAATATTTATAAAAAAATTAAATTTAATTAAATTTATAAAATTATGGATAAATTTCCAAAATCACACATAAAAAAACATGTTATAATAGATAATTGTTCATTTTCCAATAAAATACATAATATTAAAAATAAAGCTTTTCAATGTCATGTAAATTATAATATCCAATTTACAAGTTAATAATTAATTTTAAAGGTACCTTGATACGATGAAAAAGTTTCAAAGTAATGATTGGAGAAGGGGATCTTAGGTACGATGGAAACCCTAAAATGAAAAAGTTTCAAAGTAATGATTGGAGAAGGGGATCTTAGGTACGATGGAAACCCTAAAACAACTTGACTATTAGAAAACCCAATCAAGATGATGGAAACCCTAAAACAACTTGACTATTAGAAAACCCAATCAAGAGATTGTCACCGTCATAGGAAACCCTAAAACAATTTGACTATTCGATCAAATACATCAAATTTTTCTAATGAGATCTAACATGTATCCAATGGCCGAATGATATCAGAATGATACTTGGAAATTGATCATAGGTTATGTTCTTAAATAAAAGCCATAAACCATTCATTTACCACGAGATCAAATAGTGTAGCTCTGTTCTAAGGCAGCAGATATCAAAATGTTATTCAGTGGTGAGCATTAATGTTTTCATTAACCATGAGGAAAAGAGACTTGGAATGTGATATTATGCCAAAGGAACATTGAAGTAGAGAGATGGACCTTTTATAACAGCGTTATGAGTAGATTGTAACCACTACGAATAGTAACCACTAAAGAATGTGGCAGGGAGACTATCCATTTTTCATTGTGACAATGGAATTGATAGCTGTACGACCCATCTTACATATTTTGATCGTCGTTGGCAGGCTATTTTGTTTGGAATGTTTTTTGGATCGCCCATTGTATGGACTGCTGCCCTTATACTCACTATTGTGATGGCTGTGTGATATTGTATTGATCCACTGACCTGAGACTTGTTTTTCTTAGTCAGCTGGTGCCTCCATGTAAATGAGTTTATACTTTATATAAATTCGAGAAAATTTTTCCCTGGAAAACTAGGAATAGTGATTCCTTTGACAATATTCCAGTCAAGTGTATCATTCAATAGTGAACTTCAAAGTGCATATGAGGTAATGTGTTATGAAATGAGTGATCAATCCTGTGCATGCCACCATGTGCCTTAAAGGAATGAGCTACCAATGATTAACCATAGGAAAGAGAAGCATAATTTTATAGAACATTTACTGTAGCTGTAGAGAGGCATAATTTTATAGAACATTTACTGTAGCTGTAGGAAATCCCTTTTGAGCACTTTATCTTAGATATGGCAATTGTAAAATGTATTTCATAGTGCTGAAAAAATTGTTGATTTGAACCAATGAAATGTTCACCATAATCTTTCAACAAATACCTTTGTCTGCCTGAGAAATATAAAAAATGAGACCATGCAACCAAATTTTGGGCCCATAATTCGTTTAACAGACTTTATTAAAGGTGCTAAATGAAAGAGCAATTCTAGATGTAGAAGAGACAATTTAGTCTGTTGTATTTAATACCAATCATAACATTGTGACGTTAATGTCTTAATTCTTCATTAATGTCATTTACATAAACTGTTGTGAAAATGTTTATGCAAAACTGTGTGCTGTTAGGAAGTATTACCCAGATTTTGGAAAATTATTGTGAGCAAAATAGGAGAACTGTTACCACGGACTTATCACAAGGAAATACACAGAAACAATGTTATACTATCCAACAAGAAATACAAAACCAACACCATGTTATTCCAGAAAATTATTAAAGAGATCCTGAGCATTAGATAGTGTTAAACCCATTCGTGCATAGTTGTCTTTGAAAAAAATGAACCATGCAATAAACAATCTGAGTTCTGGTTGCATCACAGGTAAATTGATTTAGTCTAGCATTCCTTTTGAAATCATTCCAGGATTTGTATGAAAAAATCATGAAGATATTGAAACCCAGTCTTCTAACACCCAACCAGCAATAGAACCATTTTCAAGAACAAGGATTGAACAAGGGGCGGAAAACAGTATGCATTTCTGCCAGAGAAATGTCAAGCCTTAAATGTAGATTGTTTGAGTCTTGTGCCATCGTTCAAGCTTGAATGTAAATGTTAAATAAGYCTCTAAATTTCCAGGCCGCCACAGTAATCAAAAYCTTGAAAAAAAMCATCATAACCATGTAATGTTTCATTTTCAATAGGCGTATCATTCAGTAATTAGATTTCTTTATTCTCCCAGTTATGTCATGACTCATAAGTTTCTCAAGCGCACGTGTAATGTAGATCATCCATCTAACCCTTGAAAAGTATTTTCCAGCAATTAAAGTTTTCAGTAGATCAACAAAAAGTTTTGATTTTATGAAGAGTTATCCCTGTCTACTCAACTTATATATCTTAGATTTCACAAAGAATATTTATTTTGAACACCGGATATAAGCAAAAGATGCAAGTCGATTTAGATTGGACTGAATTTGTGATAATGACCTGCAAATGTGATGTTAAATATAGGTAAAAGATATGACAACAAATATTAGATTCAACCCTTAACGCAGATCGATTTGTAATATGGTTATTGAAGGAATGCAACCTACAAAAAATTAACCCTTGAACCACAGATTAGTTATGGTTGAAAATGTTTCATAAAGTCGACCTGCATTCAAACCCAGTAAAGACAGCAGATTGATTCCAGATAGGACTAAATGAAGAGTGCGACCTGCAATAGAATCCAAGTTCTTTGAAACCATTCCTGGTTATTAATGTGAGCACTTTGCAAGTTGCAACACACTAACCACTAGGCCAAACCGATTTTAGATTGAACAAATGGTGCATTTAATTAAGATGTGCGGCCCACTACACAATAAATCAAATGTGTTTTAACTTTTCACATTAAACACCCGGTACACTCTTATGAAATTCAATGCTCATCAACCTCAGCCACCAAACCTGTTTCACATACCATGCATTGTTACCAAAGTCACCTCTGCACGTCATCAACTGCAATTCATGAATCGTTCCCTATTATTGAATCTGGCCACGCGCATTTCAGCAATATCTTTACAGCGGCTGTTATTTACTGGTGAATATGGCACACCTCCAGTGTCAAACCTTTTTAAAGAACTCTTACAATAGGATTTTGGCCTCTTCGGGTGTGCATTCCTTGCATAGTCCATCCATGAGGGTGGTATATGTAATGTTATCAGGGACATGACCGCTATCTTTCATCTGTTTAAATAACTCTATTGCCTCCTTAGAATTACCCACTTTGCAGAATCCACAGATCAATGTGGTGTATGTCACAACATTAGGACTCAAACCCTGTTTTTGCATCTCATAGAATATTTGTTGAGCTTCGTTTATCTTGCAATGCTTGCAGAGTCCATCTATCAACGTATTATAGCTAACAAGGTCAGGCCTGCAACCTTTTTCTGACATCTCTCGAAGGAGCTCCTTGGCCTTCCCCAGATTACCCACCTTGCAAAACCCATGTATAAGTGTACTGTATGTAAATTCATTAGGCTGATGGCCTATTTGCACCATAACATCTAACAACTGGAGAGCTTCTTGAAGCTTACCTCCTTTGCAACAATCATCAATAAAAACAGTGTATGTGATAACATTTGGACTGTGTCCCTTATCGAGCATCTCACGAAGCACCTTGGTGGCCTCCTGCCATTGCCCTTCTTTACAGAAACCATGAATAAGTGCAGTGTATGTGGCAACATCAGGGCATATGTTTTTGTTAAGCATTTCATGGAAGAATTTCATAGCCTCTTCCAATTTGCTTTCCTTACAGAAACCATCAATAAGCACATTGTATGTAATTATATTAGGGCATATGTTTTTGTTGGGCATTTCATAGAAGAGCTTCCTAGCCTCCTTCAACTCGCCGTCCTTACATAAACCATCAATAAGTGTATTGTAAGCGACAACATCGGGGCATATGTTTTTTCTGGACATTTTATTGAAGAGCTCCCTAGCCTCGTCCAGCCTCCATTCTTTGCACAGGCCGTCAATCAAAGCACTAAATGTAATAACATCAGGTTTATGCCCTTCTTTTAACATCTGATACAGTAGTTTCTTGGCCTCTTGGATATTACCTTCTTTGCATAGTCGATTCATGAGGATGGTAAACGTGATAATGTTAGGCTCAAGACCTTTTTGCAGCATAACAGCCAACAACCTCAACGCCTCGTGGGTTTTCCCCATCTTGCAGAGCCCATCTATTAGGGTATTATATGTAAAAAGATCGGGAACCTGTCGTTTGCCCACCATTTGTTTGAAAAGTTTGACAGCTTCCTCTATCTTGCCCAGCCTGCAAAACCCTTTGATGAGGGTACAAAAGGTTATAACATCTGGAACATACCCATGTGTCTCCATTTCTTCAAACACTTGGAATGCGTAATCCATTCTACCTGTTCGACAATGACAATTGATGACAATGCTCAAAGTTTTGAGATCTGGAACAATGTCTGCTTCAACTATAAGTCTGTAAACAGACAATGCTGATTCATGTCGATGCCCTCGAACTAGGCTACTTAATAAAAGATTGCAGGTGACGAGAGAAGGGGTGGATTCAGATTTATCTGAAAGCAGATACTTGAAGGTGTCCACGGCCTCTGTAAGCCTGTTGGTGTCGCAGAATGTTTTAATGCGCATGTCTGCGGCGGTATTGGAAGTGTGAAAGGAGCGTGGAGGAGGAATGGGATGGGCAAGTGAGATCTTCTTCCACATGGATAGCATGGTCTTCTTCATTGGATAGAAAATAATTCAAATATTTCAATTTGGATCTTGCAGCCTTCTGATGAAGTCTTATGGAAACAGGTAGGCCTGTTTGAAAAACTCGATTCCCTCGAATCGGAACTACAGTCTTTTCCCGCCAAGCCTTCTTTTTCAAATTTTCCCTCAGGTCCCCCCGTGTCCCCTGACGAACAGGCATCTCCTGCTTCCAAAGCAGAGCATCCGATCCCTAACAAGTCCTCCCTTGATCCTCCCTCCGTTCCTCTTCGGGCTCATGCTGGCCTACATAAAGCAGCTTCTATTCAACATCAAGCAACCAGTGGACGCAAAGCGTGGAAATCTTCCAGAAGAGCAAAGCGACTGGTATTGGGGGACGGAGTGGGTTTTGAGAACCTTGTTATGATGTCTTCCTGTTCTTTGGTGGGACGCTTCTCGTACAAGCGAATGTGTCCACAGCCACTGGAGGATTGGCTAAAGAACATGTGGGTTCCTGTATTGGGCTACTTACCACAAGTTCAATATCTCAAGAAAGGTTGGATATGCTTTCATTGTAACTCAACAGATGATGCATCCCTTTTACTTTCAAAGTTGTGGGTCTACGGCGGAAGCAGCTTAATGCTAAAGCGTTGGAGATTAGCTTTCAATCCAGACACGGAGTACTTCCAACACAGGCATCTTTGGGTCCTCCTTCCGGATCTCCCTCTACATCTCTGGAATGATGCTGCCTTGACTGCGATCGGAAACTCTCTGGGGACATTCATTGCTCTTGATCCGCAGCTGCACAATGGACCGTGGAGAAAAATGGGAAGAGTGTTGGTCGCGATGGATATCACAATAGGTCTCCCGAAAACACTGGAGATCGTTTGGAGAGGGCAAAAACTCATCCAAAAACTGGATTACCTTGGACTCCCCTTCCGTTGCAACCATTGTCGAGAAACAGGACACCTCCGCCGAGATTGTCCGGGTAAGTCTTTTGTTGATTCCTCTGAAGAAAGTGATCTATTACACAACCCTCCTGAATACTTGGAGGTTGATCCAGCACTGGCTTACCTAGATTCACCTCTTCGACCTGTCTCCCAACCCACACCGGTGAACCCTGCTGACCCGTTATATAAGCTAAACCTTATCTGCCCTTCCCATTTTAGAACTCTCTCTGAAGCCGAGAAGTCCTCCATTTCAGAGTTCCCCTGGCTCTTTGCCAAGCGCAGTGATTCCCTCTCCTCTCTTGCTATTGATTTGCCTCTCTCTGGATCTCAAAACCCCACAGACCACTCTCTCCTTTTATCACCTGGACTTTCTGAAAGCCCAGACCCTCCCCCCGTTGAGACAAACCTTTCCTCTCTACTCCCGGCAATGCAGAAACTGTCCTCTCCCTCCTCCTTAGACAGATCGCTGGTTAGCCCGACCACATCCTTAACCCCAGCTGTTTCCCCTTCCACGCTTCCGGGTTTTAGTCAATCGGAGGACGATGATGTTAGTCTTCTTGAATCGATAAACCCTTTGGCCTCTCCTAGTACTCTCCCGAACAACCTCTCTCAATTACCTATGTTCAGGGGCAAAGTACGAATCCTCACAACCACAGAGCGGGGCTCCTCTTCTACTTTTTCTTCAGACAAAGACTCTAGCGCCTTGGCATGGTCGAGAGGTATCGGAGTGGAACTCTCCCCTCTACAGACTCGCAGTTCCAGGAAGAAAAAAGAGATAGAGAACACGCAGACAGCTTCAACTGACCTTCCCACACAGGAAGGAAAGGCCCTTAGAGCACTTAAGGCCTTGGCCAGATCTAAGTAATGATTGTGCTCTCCCTTAACATCCGGGGGATCGGAGGCCCCCTCAAGGTTGCCTCCTTCAGAAGATTGTTGGACATTTCAAAGTCGGATCTCATCTTTCTCCAAGAGACTCTTGTGTCTGATCAACTTTCCAGAGATTTTGTACATCGTTTCCGCTCTTCGTGGGTTACTACGGCTGTAAGCTCCCTTGGAAACTCGGGTGGATTAATGGTGGCCTGGAACCCTGATCTTTTTGAGCTAACTCCCTATCTGTCGCGGGGGGGCATTTTATTGACAGGTCGCTACCTTGTCACTGATCAGGAGGCGAATTTTTTAAATGTCTATGGCCCGTGTTCAAACAAGCCTAGCTTCTGGAAAGACTTGGCTGAAAGTGGTGTCCTCTCCTTACCAAATCTCATTCTGGGAGGAGATTTGAATATCATTCTTTCTGCAGATGAACATTGGGGAGGTCCCTTCCTGCCGGGTTATTCGGTGGCCTTCTACAGGGATCTCTTTGCTTCAAACAACCTGATTGATGTCCAACCACCTTGTTTGGTTCCAACTTGGCGAAATGGATGTACAGGTACAGTTGCCATTGCAAGAAGGCTGGACCGATTTCTGGTTGCGGAGGCCTTCTTGACTTCACCTTCCTCTCCATCCTCATGGGTGGAGTTTCCATTTGTCTCGGATCATGCTCCGATCATCCTCAAATTGTTGCCTCCGACGCTTCACCGTTCGACACCCTTTAAATTTAATCATCATTGGACGCAAAGTGGGGACTACTCTACTTTAGTTCGGGAGGTATGGAAAGATCCTCGTTTCTTGGATGAGGAAAATCCACAGAGGCGTATCGCCTGGAAACTAAAGGCTCTAAAATCAAAATCAAAACAGTGGTTCAAGGCGTTAAAACTATCTCAATCGGCCCGTCTCCTACAGCTGGAATCGGCGATCCAATTTTATATTTCTTCCTCAACTTCTACAGTCTTGACGGAGGAGGAGACTGTCGACCTTGCTGCTCTAGAAACTAATAGAGCTGACATCCTGCGTGAGCAAGAGAATGCTTGGAGATTACGCAGTCGTGCGACGTGGTTAAAGAGCGGGGACTCTAACACCAAGTATTTTCATAAGCTTGCAACTTTTAATAGGAGTAAAAAATCCATTTGGACCATCGACTGCACTGACAAGGGGGCCATCAGAGGGCAAGATGCAATTATGGCGGAGGCAGTTTCACACTTCAAACAACAATTTAAAGCTCCTACCAACCAGAATCTCCTTGAAAAGGCCACTACAGCTGCTCTCTATCCTCATTTTATTTCTGCTGAAGCCGCTGCTGAACTTTATAATCCTGTTACACTAACTGAAATCAAAGATATTTTATCACAGTTTAAAAAGGAGAGAAGCCCCGGGTCGGATGGCTGGACTTCGGAATTTTTTATTTATTTCTTCGATCTTGTAGGTGTGGATTTACTCCAGTTAGTGGAAGACTCCAGATTAAAGGGTAAAATCTCGGGGAGCCTTAATGCAACGTTTCTGGTCCTGATTCCTAAAAAGGATAACCCGCTCACTTTCTTAGATTTCCGACCGATCTCCCTCTGCAACCTTATCTATAAATTAATCTCGAAGGTCATCTCTAACCGAATTAAACCATTTCTGGAAAGGAACCTTTCGGCGGAACAACTCGGATTCTTAAAGGGCAGAAGAATCCAGGATGCAATAGGAGCAGCCCACGAGTGTATGCACAGCATAAAGAAGAAAAATCAGAAAGCATTGATTATGAAACTGGATCTCAAAAATGCTTTTGACAGCATTGATTGGGATTTTCTGAGACTTGTGCTCTTTGCGGTTGGATTTGGAGAAAAGTTTACAAACTGGATCCTAGCTTGTGTTACTAGTGCCAACTCTGCAGTTTTAATCAACGGTGAGGCCACAAGCTTTTTCAATCTTGAGAGGGGCCTCCGTCAGGGATGCCCTCTCTCCCCCTATCTCTTTATATTAATCATGGAAGGCCTCAGCCTTCTTCTCAAAAAAAGCTTCACGGAACATAAAATCTCTGGTATTAAAGTTACAAATCTCATTAAGATGTTTCACCTTATGTTCGTGGACGAAGTCCTCCTCATGACGAACGCTGTCCTGTCTGAGTGGATTGTTATTCAGGAGGTACTTTTCAAATTCTGCACAGTCTCGGGACTCTCCATCAATCATTCAAAATCCACTGTGCACTTCTGGGGGCTTTCGGACCCCGAACTTCTTTGCTTCAAGCTTTCCATCCCTTACACTTTTTTTGACCTGAAAGATGGCTTCAAATACCTTGGGTATCAGCTCAAGTTGGGAGCTTCCTCGCCCGATGAGTGGCTCTGGCTTGTCAAAATTTTCGAAAGAAAAATTGGCGGCTGGTGCAATATTTGGCTATCATTGGGGGGTCACCTAACTCTGATAAAGGCTGTGCTGGAAGGTCTGGCGGTATTCTGGATGACCTTGGAGAGAATCCCAAAAAAGATCATCAACTTGCTCCGGAGACTCACATCCAACTTTCTGTGGAATGGTCTTGGGAAAAAACACAATATGCATCTCTGCAGGTGGGATATTTTGACAAAGCCAAAAAAGGCAGGTGGATGGGGTCTAAAAAGCATTTTTTCTTTCAATACAGCCCTCCTCGCTAGCTCCCTTTGGAGAGCGGTTACTATTGATAGTATCTGGCATCGAATTGTTATAGAAAAGTATATTGGCTCTTTGAGTCTCTGTGATTGGATTCGATTTCCATTTTTACAGCAAAAGAGGGCTTCGCCGTTCTGGAAGGGCCTGGTTGCAGCAGCCCCTGTCATTCTCCACTGGATCCGTTGGAAGCCGGGCTCATGTACAAAGATAAAGATCGGAAGGGATAAAATTATAGGTATGGAAGGACGCTCAATTCTCTCCCATGCCCTGTGTTCAAAGCTCGCTTCCTTCAATTTTTTACATCTTGCACAGGTTGGTATTCCTTGTGGATTTCCCTTTCTCCCAGCAAAATGGAAGGGGAGTACCAAACTGTCTCTTAGCGGTGGGGAGGCTATTGAATGGTGCCGTTACATTGAAGCGCTGAACAGTGCTGGTATTTCCATTTTAGCGAGCCAGATGTCCTGTTGTGGGCTGGAGGGGATGCTTCTGGCATCATTTCCGTTAAAAATCTTTACTTAGCACTGGAAAAACAACTAAACCTTGTGTCTGATTTTTCTTGGATCTTTCAACTCTGGAACTAGAAGCTGCCTCTAAAATTAAAATTGTTCATGTGGCTAGCTAGGAAAGGAAAGATCCTCACATGGGATGCGCTTCGCCGAAGGGGATGGGAGGGTCCCGGCCTTTGCTCACTCTGCCGTTATGCACAGGAAGACGTCCCCCACATTTTAATTCACTGTGATTTCTCAACGGAAGTTTGGAACAGAACTCTAAATTTTTTCAAGCTTTCATTCTCATGGAAAGGCGAAACTCTCTCTGACTGCTTCAATTCATGGCATTTGAATAAATCTTCACCGAATGCTTTGGTTGTCTTTGTTAGTTGGCATCTCTGGATCGAGCGTAATAATTCTCTCTTTGAGGATCGCACCCCTTCTCCACTGGCTGTTCTGCAAAGAGTCCTGGTCTCCTTCAACTGGTAGCCTTCATCCTTTAGGCCCCCGATCCTCAAAGCTATTGATCTTAATTTGCCTGCTGGGCACACCCTGGCGTGTTTTGATGGAGCGGCCCTCTCAACCGGCAGTTGTTGTGGTGCTGGTGGATATTTTAAAGTGCATCCAAGTAGAATCACCAAGTGGTTCCTTAACTGTGGTCCGGGATCAAACACAAAAGCAGAACTCCTGGGTCTTTGGGCTTCCCTCTGGCTTGCTTCCTTGTGGCAGATTGATCATTTGCTAGTATGTGGCGACTCTCGAGTCATTATTGACTGGATTACCCAAAAGGCCAAGCTCCATGTTGTCCACATCGATTGCTGGAAACAAAGGACTCTGAATCTCTCCAAAGTTTTCTCAAACATCAGTTTTCAGCACATCCCCAGGGCTTTCAATTGTGTGGCGGACTCCCTCTCAAAGAGATCGCTAACTGCAGAGCTTGGCAAACTCTCGATCTGTCATTATGATAGAGGGGCTGAGAGCCCTGTCACCATTCTAAACATCTTTTGATCGACTGGTGTCCATCGTTGTGTTGATGGTATCGACTGAGAGCTTCTGACCGAAGTCCAGGGATTGGTGTCAATCGCTATTGTTGCTATGCACAGGCTGTACCTTTCGATTTTTCTCCTGATAGCTGAGACCATTGACTTGATTTGTAACAGAACAGATCCCTGCGCTACTGTATTAGATCTTATCGTCTCTGTATTTTGGTGCGCCGGCCACTATTACATTGCTCCCATCCTAATTTTTGGAGATTTATCCAGTATTGTAAACGATCTTATACTCTATATAATATCGAGAAAAAAAATTTCATGGAAAAAAAGTATAGAAAATAACTCAAATATTTCAATTTGGATCTTCTAAGTATAGAAAATAACTCAAATATTTGAAGTATCAAGTTTGAATTTCTTTCATGTCTTAATGCTTAATAAACCCAAATTAAAAGAGATTTGAGTTAATTTGTGTTTCTTTCAAACATATACCAATTCATATTTAATAAAATATATTTAATTTTTTTAATGTGTATTTCCAATTTTTAAAATAAAATATTGTTCTAAGAAAAGTTATTTTTTAAAACATATTATAATTAATTTTATTAATATATGTAAAAAAATTATATTATGGAGTTTCTTCGAGGGGGTCGGGGCTAGGGTTTGTCCTAGCCGCAGTCTACTCTTGTTCGTCCCTCTGCATCATCTCGACATGCTACTCTTTGTTGCCCCCAGCTTCTTGATCGTCGTCATTGTCATTTGCAACATGTTGTTTTGGAGTGTGCTCACACCATTGGGTGGGTTTGGTTGTGTTTGGGTCTCCTTTGCATCTTTCACTGGCGATCTGGTTTGGCCTCGCATGGCCTCTCTCCCCTCAAGGATGTGGTTCAGTGCGGGTTCTTCTTTGGATCTCATGGTTGCTCTTAGTTCCGTCGGTGCTTTGATGGTGTTGGGGTTTTGGGGGGAGTGAATGGGGCATTTCCTGGTGTCTCATGCCCTCTCCCTATAACTTTGATAGTGCTTTTGCTGGGGGTTTTTTGGCCATTTGGGCCGCCATTGCTTCCGTTGTTGGGGTTTCTCTATTGAGGCGATATCTTACTTTCTTCTTTTGTTTTTCCCCTTTTCGGTGTTGGTTCATTCGGGGTTTGATGTATACTGAGGGCCTTGTTTTCGTTGGTGCTAAGGAGGTGGTGTCGTGTTCAGTTTCTTAGTGTTGGTTCTTTTTTCGGGGTTTTGTTCCCTCCCTTTTGTCTTTGGGAGGATGTATGTCGCTCTGACTTGGTCCGTCTGGTTTATGGGGCATCTTTGGGGGTTTCGTTCGATGTTTGCTCTTGGCGAGTTCTAGGTTTCGCTTCTTGGTTTTGATCATGCGGACTTGTGATGAGTTTCTTTCTATTTTTCTTTATGCTCTGTAAGTCTTGTTATGACACTTTCATGCTCATATGATTGTATTGTATTGGATTTCATTAGTTTGTTCATGACAGAATGGATTATTGTTTGAGGCTAGCGAAACTAAATGCATGACTTCTCATACATTATTCAGAATGTAAATTTCTTTCTATACGAATAAAATTTACGTTTTTTTCATTTGGAAAAAAATTAAATTAAATTATACATTTTCAATCACTAAAAGTTTATATTATCAATAATGTTGAGGTAAAATTAATTAAAACTTTACAATTTCATTATAAAGATCCATATTCAAATTCTTAAAAACATGATGAAAATGTACATTGTAAAGATATAACTCTCTTAAATAATAATAAGAAGAAGAAAGTGAGAAGATTTTATATATATATATATATATATATATATATATATATATATATATATATATATATATATTAAAATTAAAATTTATTTAATATATATAATTTATTCTTTTAAAAAACATTTATAAAAAATAAATAAAAAAATTTAATTAAATTTATAAGATTATGGATAAATTTCCATAATCACATATAAAGAAACATGTTATAATAGATTTTCTTTTAGATAATTGTTTATTTTCCCAAAAAAAAACATAATGTTAAAAATAAAGTTTTTCAAAATATCATGTTATAATAGACTCAATTTAATATTATAACATTGAGTTTAGTTGACTTCTCCCTATAGTGCATGAGACTATAGTCTAGTGGGGATGACTAGACTACTAAGTCTCTCCAGCCCTCTTCATCAAGAGGTGGGGGACATTACAGTCTCCCCTGCTAGAAATTGCTTTCCCACAAGCAATTCTGAACCTATCTCCTATATCATATGTTCAATCTCCCAAGTGGCATCCTCAATAGGTAGGTCCTTCCATTTGACTAAGTATTCCTTGATGCTCCTCCTCCTCGGATTATTTTCCCATACTTCCAGTATCTCCTCTAGTATCAGTATCAATTTCCCTTCTTCATATAAGGGTGGCAGTACCTCAAGCGGAGTGATGCATTGGCCTATGGCTCTCTTCAAGCATGACACATGGAAGACGTTGTGTATTTTTCTGCCCTGTGGAAGATCAAGCTCATAAGCCACAACCCCTACCTTTCTGTTGATCCTGTAGGGTCCAAAGAATCGGGGTTGGAGATTTTATGCTCCACTCCTTTTGATCAATGCATGTCTGTATAGTTGGAGCCTTAAGTAAACCAAGTCACCAACCTCAAATGTACACTCTGCCTTGTGCTTGTCTGTCTGGACCTTTTTTTTATTATGTGCTCTTTGCAGATGATCCTTTAGTTCTCTGAGTATGTCTTGACTCTGTTGAACCCAATCCTAAACCATAGGAGCTCTGTTATCACCAAAGTCAATCTCTACAAAGGAGAGGGGGTCATAATTGTACAAGGCCCTGAATGGAGTCATACCAATAGACATATGATGAGTGGTGTTGTAATTGTATTCTCACAAATGTAACCACCTTACCCATGCTTTTTGTTGCTCTACTACATAATTTCAGAGGTATCCTTCCACCCACTTGTTGACTATTTATGTTTGCCCATCGGTCTGAGGATGGCAACTGGTGCTAGGGGTCAAGGTCGTACCAACCAACCTGAATAATTCCTGCCAAAAAGTGCTCATAAATTGGTTGTCCCTGTCACTCACAATGGTCTTGGGTAAACCATGTAGTCTGAAAATCTCCTTGAAGAACAAGTCTGGAACCTGTGTTGCACTGAAGTTTGTGGCAATGGAGAAGAAGTGTGCAAACTTCGTTAACCTGTCCACCACTACAAAAATACAATCTTTACCATGTGCCCTTGGAAATCCTGTCATGAAGTCCATAGATATGCTTTTCCATTTGTGCTCTGGGATGGGTAGAGGTTGTAACAGTCTTGTTGGATGTGTGTGCTCATCCTTGTTTACCTAACAAGTAGTGCATTCCTTGATGTGGCACATCACATCTTCCTTTAGACCTTTCCACAAAAACCTTTCCCTTACCTATCTGTATGTTTTGAAAAATCCTTGATGCCCTGCCATTGGTGAATCATGACATGCTTGTAGTACCTTGGCCTTAAAGGCTGACTCAGGAACCAAGAAAATTCGGCCCTTGTAGTAGATGATGTCATCCATGATTCTAAAGTTGTCATCATGTATCTATCCATCCATCAACTGACATGCAAACTGGTTCTTTGAGTATTCTACTAGGAGGTGAGCCTTCTAGTCAACTGAGATATCGGTCATAGCATAAACTGATGGCCTTCTAGATAATGCATCTGCCACTACGTTATTCTTCCCCTTGACAAACTCAATGTCAAAATCATAGGCATGTATCTTGCTAACCGACTTCTATTGCCTCTTATTTAAGTCCTTTTGTTCCAAAAAGTACTTAAGACTGTTGTGATCTGTCCTCACCACAAATTTTGCTCCTACTAAGTATTGCTTGAACTTGGCCAATGCATGCATGATGGCCAACATCTCTTTGTCATAGATGGTGTAAAGAATCTCAGGGCCCCTCAACTTTCATTTCTCATAGACAAGTGGGTGCCTATTATGCATAAGAACTACTCTGGTGCCTTCCCTGGAGGCATCACACTCCACTGTGAAGGGTTGGTCGAAATCTGGTAGAGCTAAGACTGGGCATGTGCTCATTATTTTTTTCATTTTGTCAAATGTCAATTGTGCCTCTGAACTCCATTTGAAGGCTCCTTTCTTGGTCAAATCGGTCAAGGGTGCACAAATCTATGAGAAGCCCTTGACGAATCTCTTGTAATAGCAACAAATGCCAAGAAACCCCTTCAATTCTGTGAGGGTCTTAGGTGTGGGCCAGTCAAGTTTAGCTTGGATCTTCTCTTGGTGTACCTATAACCCATTTACTCCAATGATGTGTCCCAAATAGAGGACCTCTATCATCCCAAATTCACAATTGGATTCATTTGCATACAAGGATTGGTCCTCCATGATGGCTAGAATCTGTTCCACATGCTGAATATGTTCCTCCCAAGTCCTGTTATAGATCAACAAGTCATCAAATAATACTAGGAGGTGTTAACTTAACTATTTGTTGAAGACATGATTCATGCAATATTGAAATGCGGTTGGCGCATTATTCAATCCAAATGGAATCACTAGGAATTCATAGTGGTTGTAGAGACATCTGAAGGCAGTCTTGGGGACATCCTGCTCCCTCATTTTGATCTGATGGTAGCCAGAGCATACGTCAATCTTGGTGAAGTAAACGGCCCCATGGAGCTCATCCAATAGCTCATCAATCCTCAGAATGGGATACTTGTTCTTAATTGTCTTCTTGTTTAAGGCCCTATAATCAATGCACATGCACATGGTCCCATCCTTCTTTTTTACTAGTACCACTGAAGATGCAAAAGGACTGGAACTCGGTCTAATGTGACCCATGTCTAGCAGTTCTTTGATATCCTTCTCTATCTCATCTTTGTTCTTCTTTGGGTGTCTATAGGGAGTGGTGATGATAGGTTTCGCTCCCTCTTCCAACTCTATGATATGCTCAAGCCCCTTATCTGGTGGTGCTCCTAGTGGAATGGATCCAAACACCTTGCTATGTTTGTCAATGATTCTTTGAATCTCTGGTGAATAGTGAACCTCTCCCTTCTTTTCCACACGTACTGATATCCTACACTCAGTAGCATAAACAATGTCCTCTCTTCTGAAAATGGCCTCCATGCACTTTGTTGTAACCACCCTAGGCGTGTTCCCTGACATGTCCTTGAGAACTACCTTTTTCCCACTTTTCTCTGTGAAAGACATCTCCATGGTCTTGTAGTTGGTGATGATTGGTCCCAACGTACTAAGCCAATGAAACCCAAGGATGATATTTGTGTCTGGAAGATCCATCACATAGAAGTCTTGTGTTAAATCATGCCTGCCCAATGTAAGCTTCATTCCTAGAATATACCTATTACAGGGCATGGTGCTTCCTCCTACTACCTCCATCTTGAATCCTTCAAATTCCACCGTGGCTATGTGCCTCCTCTGTAGTAGGGTTGAGTCAATAAAGTTGTGAGAAGCACCCCCATCAATGAGAACCGAAACTTTTTTTCCTTGTAATACCCCTCTCATCCTGAAGGTGTTGTATTTAGGTACCACACTGATGGATGCCAATGTAGCCTTCTCATCTGTTGTAATGTCGTGACCTGTACCTTCCTCTTCTGTGGTTTCGGTGGTGTCTGCTTCTATGTTTTGTAGGTGGTTGAAATCTTAATCTTCCTCATTATCAGAATTTACCTCAATGTAATGAGCCTTACCTCTTCCCATACACTTGTGGGATGGATCACAAGGCTCTTTGCATGTATAGCATAGTTTATTTCTCCTTAGTTCTCTTCTAGTGTTCTCATCCATTCTACCTCTTCCTCTATCAAACCCCCTTGGGTCTCTTCTTCCTTGATTCATGGGAGGTATTTGATCTCTTCCTCCTGTATTTAGAGGTGGTCTAGGGATGAATTTAGATTTAGTTGCTGGGCCTAGATCTCTAGTCCTCCATATAGCATCCTGTAAATTGGTAGGATTGAAAGCCTTAACCCAACCCTTTAAGGGTTCCATCAAACCCTCTGTGAAAAGCATCATGATTCTTAACTGAGACACATCCTGCACCATGACCAGTATCCTCTAAAACTACTCAATATACACCTTTGTTGATCCTGTCTGCCTAAGTTGGGTGAGTTCCCTGAAATGTAGCTCTGGATCCCCCTGGTCAAACATGTCAATAAGCTTATGTGTAAACTCTATGTAAGCCACTATCTGATTGTCGCCAACTGTAGTTAACCCATGGTACCACCAGTGATGAGATTTTCCCTCCAAGTACATTGTGGAAAACTTGATGGCATCCATCTCTCTCATTGGGTTAAGTTGTAGGTAAGTGTCAAGTTTTTGTACCCAAGCCTATGCAGTTATCTTGGGAGATCCATCGAAATAGGGGATTTCCATTTTTCCAACCCTACGCTCTAACTCATATTTGTTGATGTGGTACGGTCTAGTTTTTCCTCTGAGTTTAAATCCACAATATTGATCCAATGTAATTTTTCTTTGGACTGTTATGCTTAGTGAGTTATATTCCATGACATACTCATCAAAATAGTCCTCAATTTCGTCTTGGAAGTTTGGATGTGTCTGTTCATCCAAAAACGAAGGTAGATAGGGCCTATGGGTGGTCCTACTGTGTGTCTGTGCTTGTGGTGCACCTCCTCCATGGCTCTATCCCTCAGCATGATAATAGGGAATATGCTCCTGCTGGTGTTTATTCCCTCCATGAGATCCACTAGCTTCCATGTTGGCATAAGTTTCTGGACTATTTCCCCCATGAGTCATTTGCATCAGAAGTTGTGATATCATCTCTTGGCTTCCACTTACCTTTCTCAAGGTCTTTGTCATCTTTTCATGTCCCCTACGTATTGTCTCATGTTTTTCCTGCAGGTGATGTACAAGGTTTCCCTGTGACACCTCTATCGAACGTTGTAAGACCCTAGTGATTCCTGCTAGAATTTGTGGCTTACTGTCCTCACCAGATCCTTCCATTTTGGCCTTTGCCTCACCTATTTGTTTCCTTCTTCTACCCATATAAATTCCACTGAAATTATGCATGCGCTAACCCTCACTGGATGGGAGGATCAACGCTCTGATACCACTATAATGTTCCCAAGCCAATTTTTTCGCTGGGAACACTAATTGCAAATTGTTTAGTTGATGTGTGTGTGTTTGCTTGCAGGTTTACTTCTTGAGTTATGTATTAGGGTTTGTAGATTCAGTTAACAAGCAAATGAACATAGATCTAAAGATATAGCATGTGGAAATACAAGATATGACAAGCAACACCGTATATGGAACCAAACAACATAGATCTGACCTTTATTAAGAAAATATGAAAGAACCTGATACAATAGGACTGTAGATCTGGAATAACATAAGATAGATCCTCTAGTTGAGATATGAGTTGATACAAAATTCTCAGGATAAGAAGATATAAGCCTCCCAAGGATGAATACAAGATGAAGACCAATACAATATGAACCAGGGTCAAGTCCAACCCCCCTGGCTAAAGATACACCCTCATGAATGGATGTGAAGGACCAATATTTTGGCCTAGCTGATGGAAGCCTCCAAATAGAAACAAAATCTGCAGAATGATAGATCGGGGCAAGTAGAACCCCCTCCTAAAGTATCAGGCCAAAATGCCAAGAGTTGCTCCTCCAAAACACTTAATCCTCAAGTAGAATTGTGCCCTCCCGAATACTGTCAAGACCCAATAATTCGACCTTGCTAAAGGAGACCTCCAATCACTGTGAAACTCTCCAAAATAATAGATCAAGCCAAGGTAAACCTCCTGGTGAAGTCTCAAGGTGAGATCTGAAGTTTTACTCCTTCAAACTGAATAGATCTAATTCCTAGTAGCACCCTCCTTCTTTTCAAATTATGCCAATGCTCTAGGAAATCAACTAGATAGTATAACTCTCTCAAAATGCACTAGAAATGATGATCAAGGCCCTCCAAAGAAAACCCAAGTGCTCAAACCTCCAAAATCCTTCTCAGGTCCCTAGATCAAATCTTCCTCCAATCAGTGGTGCACCACCTTTGCTAGAAACCCTCCAAGTTACACCTTGTTGCTGCCCTGAATAGAAGAGAATACCTATAGCTCAAATAGAATGGTGTGGGTCGAGTATTGCATCCCCGAGACCAAGCTTGGAACAAGATAGGTGGAATATTTCAACACTGAGTTGTCCTCTAGGGTTTGTATTCTCAAAACCCTCAAAACTATTGTGCTCAACAGCCCAAAAGAAAAATGCAATAATCATCAAAAGGTGCATAAGAAGTGCGCCCTTGCCTTTCCTTTATACCTCCAATCTGTTTCTCTGTTGAGTTAGTTAACCCCTAGGGTTAACTCCTAACTCAACCTCACGTGTTCTATTTCTTCATTGAGTTACTTTACCTTTTCCAAGTCAACTTAATATTATAACGTTGAGTTTAGTTGACTTCTCCCCATAGTGCATGAGACTATAGTCTAGTGGGGATGACTAGACTACTGAGTCTCTCCAACCCTCTTCATCAAGAGGTGGGGGACATTACATCCTTCATCAGGTTGTAACCAATATCTCCATGCAACGCTTCTTACAAAATCTCGAAAAAATTCCAGTAAACACATTGATTTATCTACTATCTAAACTTATAGTAGAGAATCAAGGAATGTTTTTAAAGTAGCGTCAAATAACAAACAATAATATTCGTGTCCAAGCGACCATTCATTCTAGCTATTCCAACAAGGAGAAACGAATGGTTATAAAAAAAGATATGGCCAATGCCTTTTATACAGTTTGCATTCCTCTTCAAATTTATCCATAAATTTGGCTTTGTGCCTGAATTCTGTGGTGGATAAAAGCTTGTATCAACAAACCTTGAATATCCCCCTAGCGACTGGTAGGTTGGCCCTACTTTTTAAAAGCATGCGAGGACTAGGACAAGGATGCCTTCTTTCCCCTATGTTAAGTATTTTAATGATTTCCACCCTCAGAGAAAGCTTGAGATGAAGAGAAATAATGGAAATCTAATGGGGATTAAAATTGTCAGAGGAGTTAAGGGAATAAATCATTCATAATTTACAAATGACACTCTCTTGCTAGGGGGAGCCTCAACAATGATAGAAAACAGGTTCAAGACTATGTTGGACATATATCTTGATGCCTTTGGGGATAAAATAAATGAATCCAAAAGTAATATATAAGGATGGAATTCTCCTGAAAAAAAAATGCAACCAATAACTCAGGCAATGGAATTTTCTCTAGCAAGTCAATGGATGACTTTTAGGTATCTGGAAATTGTAGAAATTTTTAAAATTCAAGTTTTAATGCAATTTCAAAAATTTAACTTCTTTCCTAGAGGTTTCTCAGATCTAGTACATGTGAATTTACAACCTGAAGGATGATATAAAATATAATAAAACAACAACAAATGGTGGAAAATATTTCATTTCTAAACAACCTCAATCAAGAGAAAATATACAAAAACTTATGCCACAAGTTTCAACCCTCTTGGGAAATCTTATCATGCATAAACCAAATGTAAATATAATTTTATGACAACAAAAAATACAACAACAAATTATGTATTATTGTCTTCAATATCAATGTTAAACCCTTAAAATTTTCATCTTCAACTTACATCAAATCAGTAAGACATAAGTGTTGAAAATTACCAAACAATGAAGACAATGATAGTTGAAAATCAAATCTGCAATAAGACAATTTTGGACAGATGAAAACTTCATATATATATATATATATATATATATATATATATATATATATAAGAGATGAAGTTCAAGTACATACTCACAGCTTAAGATAAGTTGGTACAACCCTCCAAACTCTCTAAAACACTAACTAGGGAAAAACATGAAGAACCCTAGCTCCACCAAAGATATTCCAACAAACTAGAATCACACTAGCAAATCCTCCTTGGCCTCATGCAAGGCATCTCCTCTTCTTCTCCTCCTCAACAAGTACAACTTAAGGTTTTATCCACAAACCCTAACTCCAATGTCTCCTTAGGAATGAAACCTTGACCCTAGACTTCAACAATGCTCAAGAAACCCTAGTGCCTCAAGAAAAGAGAGACCAAGTACAATGAAGAATGAGAGAGAGAGAGAGAGAGAGATTGGCTCTCCTCCTTCTACAACTCTAACCCAAAAAAATTAAGATGTAATATCTCCAAGCATTGATGATGAGAATGACTCTCTCCTTCCTTTATTTATATGAGAAGTGAAGGGAGGTCTACAAGTCAAGTGCACCGAGTCCACTACAAGCAACCTACAAGATGCAAGCAATTCCACACATTTGAAGCACTCCTACAAGTGACACATTTCAAGCTCCAAGGTGATGATGATCCACAAGAAAGGATCCAAGACATGGGTACTCCTCATCCAAGGTCCAACACTCCAGTGCCTCTCCTAGGCCATGTGCTCCTCCAAGTACACTCCACCTACAGGATCATTGTCACAACCCAAGAGTCCCCAAGTCAACTCCAAGCCTCCATCAAAGCATCCAAGCAACCCCATGTTTTCTAGATTTTAACTCCCTCCTCTAGAATGCCAAATGTTCCTCCTTCAATGCAAGGCATTCTCTAAGGAAGCAACCTCCTCTATGTGGCCAACATGTTGAATGCCACCAAGTTGTCTAAAGATCTCCAATGCTCCAAGGAGGAATGTCAATCAAGAATCCATATGAGGTCTAGCAACCAATGAGTAATCCACCTCCAATGTGCAAGTCCATCACAAATCAATCAAGGGCTAACCATACACTATTGTGTAAATATTTTTGGAGTAACCTTGAAAGCTAATAGGAATTCCAATTGCTTTAAGGCACTCAAAGGCGACTGTTTGGATGCCAATTCTATAGAAGATAAAGAACAAAAGGGCCAAGAGGATATCATAATGGTTTAATCCATCTACCGGGGTAGTATTAATTAAATCTATCTTATCACTCCCTTGCGATGTACCAAAGATCATCTTTGTTGGTGGACGGGCATTGTGTAGGTGATCGAAAAGGAAATCAAAAGATCTATATGGAAAGGAGGAAATACTAACAACAAAAGTATCATTTAGTAAATTGGACCATTGTATGTGCACTATACGACAAAGGTGGTAAGGAGACCAAATATACCCTTTTGATAAATCTAGTATTATGTGCTAAAATACTATGGAGGCTAGTCACAGGGAAGGAATGGTGGAAAGAAGCAATTCACAAGAAGCACTTGATTAGGGGTAGATTGAAGTCTATATGATACCCTCCTATAAATTAAAGGTTTCCCTATTTGGCGACGACTTTTTAAGGCTGCAACTCCCATTATTCAAGAACATATATCCTAAGTTCCTAGAAATGGGAAACTCGTTCATATATGAAAAGACAAAATTATGGGGCACCCCCTCTCTCCCAAGAACCATCCTTGATAGGCATAAAGAACTAGTTATCTAAGTAAAGGATTGGCACCCTCTTTGATTTATCCATCTGGGAGTAATCGTACACTGTAATGTGGACCAAATGGAAATCTCCCCACCTTCTCAATGATCTAAAAGACCAATTTTTATCTCTATTATCATCTTCGATAATTTTCTCCTTTGGGAAAAGACGTTAAGGACTCTTGAGGATGGCGGATAAAGGAAGGCTCATACTTTGTCAAACAAGGTTTATTCCATAGACTAGTTTCTCAAGATCTTCCCTCACAATCGACAATTTGGAAATGGATTTCGAGTGGATATTGTTTTCCAAAAGTTGGGTGTTTTTGTTGGATTATGGTGCAATGCAAACCTCTAATGGATAAGAACTTGAAAAAGTAGGGGGTTCAAGGAGCCTCTAAGTGTCCTCTCTACTCAATAGTGGAAGAGACAACATAACATCTATTTCTAGAATGTGATTTCACCCTCCAATTATGGAAAATAGACTTTGGGGAATTAGGATAGATAATTACAATGCCTTGGGATTGGAGACATATGATCTTGAATTGGTGGGCCTTATACCCAAGGATCTTAATGAATAAACAATTTCTCTATTGAGTTTGGATTGCTATACCAAAAGATCTATCTTGGAAAATATGGCTTGCCGAGAATCACACAGTGATTTGACAAGAATCCTCCATCCCCTAGTGGGTGGCCGATCGAGCTTAGGGACTTCTACATGAGACAATTTAATCCAATGGAATAGGGAAACTTTCACTAGATAACTATGAAGTTGAAGAGAGCAGTCGAAAATGCGAGGGGGGGGGTTATTTTAATCCCCAAGGGAATACCTTCTCATGGATTTTTGGCATGTTTTCTAACTATTTAGCATAATCGTATGCCCTATTGCAAGGTATGATTATCACTAAATCCTTAAATTTACATAATATAATTGTTATAGGGGACTCTCTAATGATTATCAAGCATATGGTTCAAGAAACCATTACTACGGATGTCGAGCTTGTTGTTGTGATCGAAAGAATAAGGCAATCTCATCTCACATTCTCAATGCTCAGTTTTTACCATGTCAAAAAGGAAAATAATAAAGAGGCGGATCGACTTGAAAATATCGCCACCTTGAAAAAGGAGGGGTTCTTAACCCTTAACAAAATTGTCACTCGTCAATCTATACCCTAACTCATGCAGGACAAGTCACTTATCATGCATTCATATTGGCACATGGCCAAGTTAGTGGTTTTTGATACATTTGAAATCAATAGACATGTAATGGGACTCTCCATTACCACTCGCACGTAGCTCCTTGCAATGGCATATCCTCTTAAATTATTACCAATTAATCAAGGGAATCAATGTGGGATATTAATGGCCTTGACCTTGCATTTCAATGTCAAAAATGTCAAAGGTTCTCAACTCTACTGGGTCTTTGGCATTTCAAAGTTTTGTGGGAAATCTTGGGTGCATTTCTTTGATTCTAGGGACTTTGCACTCAAGTTTTGACAATGTTTTCTTTGGCACATAGAGACGATTCTTTTGAGATTGCAGGAAACTTCTGGTTAGGAAGTCTTTGTTGGTCAATTAACTATCTGGGATTGTGTTCTGGACTCATTGGAACGATCTTAGTTCACTAGGGATTCTCACCTTGAGACTCCAAGTTTGGTTTTCCTTATCTCAAGGCCAGGATTTCAATTGCTTTCAGATAGTTTTTTCTTTAATGGTTTTTATGCAAGCCCTCTTCTCATCTACTTTGGGAGGGGAATTTTTGGTTTGTCTCTCAGACTATTAGTTTGGATAATCAATTGAAGGGCAACACTTTTTGCATTGGGACTTTCACAACATCTTCTTGCTCTTAAGCTTTCATATCTACCCTTTTTGTAAGTTAGATTTTCAAGTTTGGAGCTCATACTACATGGATTATAAAGAGTCATGGAATTCTAGATGAGCTCTCAAGTGTCATGATGAAACCCTAGATCGACATGAAAATTTAATTGTATCTCTCCAACGAAAATTAAAGGAAAAGGGTCCAATTTTGAGCCCCCTTGAGGAATTCTTCATGGGGATTTTTATTACAACATAAGAAGCATATAGCTTCTCTTGAATCTGAATTGATGGAACTTCGAAGAGTTATTGGTGAATTGGTCAAGCACGGATATATTAGCACTAGCTTCATGATATAATTCTCTCCTTCAAAGTGTGACTATCCAAATGAGATGGACTCAACTTGTAAATTCACAGGAATAACAAGTCCCGAAAATATGCCAGACAATCCAGTTGATCCTCGAGGTTGATATCTCTAGTTGTTTGTCTTTTCAATCATTTGTTGTTATGTTTTTTAAAGATTTTAAGTTTCAAGGCACCTACTATAGAATCTACACCTATCATTTTCATAGGAATATTTTGTATCTAAAGTATTATCAAGCCCATAGTTTTAAGTTGAATTGTAACCTTTCATGGGTCGGTAAACTAAAGAACAAGTCCCTTTTTTAATGTATCATTTTTCTATGAGCTTTGCTCTAGTCTTTATTACTATAAATTTCCCAGTTATTGTTAAAGAAAAACTATGAAGTTGAAGAGAAGAAATGGATCAAATCTTTTATTTTAGAACAATTAACACACTCCAAATCTAGATAAAAAACTCGATTAGTGTTCTAAATGGAAACTTATACTAGGGGATCATGAATTTGTAATGCCCCACCTTTTTGTGTATGTGCATTAGTCATTCATGAAATATAACAAGAGCATGTAGGAGTATAGGATGCATTGTGTTTGTTGAGTAGTGTAGGTGTGAGAATTACTCATGATGGCCACATAAAAAAACTCCCACATTTGCACAATAGTAATAGGGTATTAATAGGTGCATTTTCTATGATGATATGCATACCTAGGGTTAGAAGGGCTTGCATGGGGAACAAAAGTAAATAAGTTACTTACAAAATAGTGAAAATTAAATAAAAAGTGCACTATTAAATAAAGTGGAAATAAATTAACTAAAGGAGGTTAGTGCATTGGGATAATTGCATGTATGACAAGGGGGTTAGTGCATGGGATTTTTGCATGGATGTCGAGTAGAGTCATCCATGCAATTGAAGGAAACATTATTTCAATGGATTTTGTAGGGGTTTCTAGGGACTTCTTTTCGAGGGTTGTTGCATGAGAGGGTAGCTAATTTATGTCCGTTTGAGGTGGTTGTGAGGCTATGGTAAGGATAATTTATGTTGATTCTTAACCAGATTTTTTATCTAGTTTGAAGAGATTGAGGGAGAAGTAGAGATACTTAGTTGGCATAGTTTCATTGATTAAGGGCTCGGGGGTTCTTAGTTTCATATTAAAGGGTAGGTAAGCTAGCAATGTCAACCTACTTGGCAGTTCTAACGTATTATCACTTTCGACCATGCCACTTTTACTTCATACTAACTTCCATATCATGGAACTTAATTGCCTTACGTGATAATACAAAAGCAATTGGCATGCTTATCAATAAGAAAGAAATGCATTGAGTGAAACCACCACCTTCTTACACATAATCACATGTAACCATTGTGGTTATGTTCTGAAGGATTTGTGCATCTAATCCATTAACAACCAAGCATAGGAATACAAACTTCTTACTAGGTATAAATCACTCAACCTATACAACAATCTATTTTCCTTTCTTTGGGATGTTCTAATACTTAATAACATACCAATGTTACGCTTAAAACATCTAAACTCTTGACACCAGTATTCAAAAACCTGACATCACCTTACCAATGTGTTGTAGCAAACAACAACCCCCATATTTTCTTCCTTCAATCATAGAAAATTAGGGTCCCTTTTGATTTTAATGAGAAGATTTCTCTTATCTTTAAGTTCCATTGGTTTTATTGGTTTGCATATGACGATCTGAATATTTTTTCATAGTTGTGTTTGACTTTGTTTTCTACTAGGCATTATTATGAATTCACTAATTATTGAAACTAAATTTAATGACAATTTTTCATATCAATATTTAATTTGCATTTCAAATTTCATGACTTTTAACATGAAATTCAAACTTAAATTATGAGGAATTTATCTATTCCGTTCAATAATTAGTACGTGAATTCATATAATGTTTGTTTTTTAATGAAAACCATTATCATCATGACTCAGATTTTATTATCTCATCTCAAGGATAGAATTTGAAGAGTTAATTCTTTATTATTATTTATTGATTCTTGTTTTCCTAACCTAATTATAATGTTTTGAATGACATTTCAAAAGGGTGACTTTATTTAGCCTTATTACTATGTCATGATTTGAAGTTTTGTTTAATGGTAGGATGGTTTATTTGGATCTTTGGTTTAATTAAGTTACTATTAACCTTTGATCCTATCACTTCATAAGTTGAACATACATGTTATCTTCCAAGACTTGCAAGTTATTTGAGTTATGAATAATGGTTTTAATGGTCTTCATATATTTTGATTTCTCTTGGTTTGATTAAATTGTTAATGGTGATATTATAAAGGTCATTCCCATGATCTCATTCATATTGTTTTCATCAATACAAAGCCTTAGGGTATACCTTACTATAGCACGAACTCATGAATTATCATTTGAATCATATGAATTTTTGAATCAGCAAACTTTTTGTGTGTTAAACAATTTGCTTAACGTTTTAAATAATGGATCTGTTCAAATGTGGGCATATGAGAAATTATCATATCATATTATTTGAAGTTGAAAATCGATTTCAACTCTGCAATGGCCAATAGAAATGATGAATCAAGCCTCTGGGTCAGGTTTCAATAACTCAACCTCCGTGTCCAATCCCTACAATCACAAGATTACCATTAAGCAAGTGTTAAAAGCGATGATAAAAGGAAAAGGCCAAGCTCAGAAATTATATAGAATGATCAGGAACAAATTTAAAAGAATTTCTCAAACCTTGATTTCTCAATCGAAACGGTCAATGTCCAGTAACTTATCATTTTTCTTTGTGCATTTATATATTTGTAGTTTGTTTATGTACATATTTGATAAACATGAATCCAAGTTTGATTTCGTTTGATTTTATTGTTTTGTTTGTTTTTTAAATTAGTAATAAAATCTCTCGATTTAGAGTAATTATAGAATAGTAGGTTCTATAATTGCTCTTAAAATATTTAGGTCATTAATTTATTTTGATTATGTATATACAGGTGTCAAGAGGTTTGTTACAAGGTCGAATATGGTCTCCTCCCTTGTACTTTTGTCGACTCAGTTGAGTCGGCTTGAGATGGTACTCCATATGGTACTCCTGTGGACTCAATTGAGTGATATGTTGAGTATGACGTCCATGTGGGTGAGCATAGGTGGGCGTGTCCCTAGTGGCTGAGAACTAGAGGATGTGTGGATCCCTTGCTATATTATCTGAGTGTAAGATTTACTTGTAACCCTAATTATGATGTAAAAGGTACAAGTCGGGCCCACCATGTGAAAGATAATTAATATTGAGTAAAGATTAATTATATTATTGAGTTAATGAGGTCGTCCCTATTGTGCCAATAGACACACCTTGTGTTGTGTGAGTTCTTGTATAAATAAGTGTAAATCCCCATTGTGGATTAGACACTCTCACTTGTCATCTCGGAATTTCAGCAAGTGCATGTACGGTTGAAGTGCGCATCTCTCTTGGGAGCTAGTTTCTAGGTTTTGGTAAGCACCCTCTTATGTGCTAAGGTCTATGGTGTGGGGGATATTCTCTTGAGAATATAGCAAATGATTGTTGGGTTTTTCCCTTGTTTGAGAAAGGTTTTCCCAAGATACTTCTTGTGTTCTTGTGCATGCTTATTCTTCTTGTGATCTTGGTTATTGCAGCACTTGTGTATGGTGTTGTTGCATTGTTTATGGTTCAAGTACATGCTAAATGAAATAAACTACACATGTGCATGAGCTAAGCATTAAATTTCAACATGGTATCAGAGCAGAGTTCCTGAAGAGAACCATTGCACAAGATTTCAAGCCAGTCGTCCCCTTTGCTGCAATTGTATGACCCTCTAGGGTTTCTGAAAAAGTATGACCATCCTTCTTTTGTCAGTTTCGGCACTTTACATTGAAACGTTGGGGTTAATTTTTTCATAGGAGTGTACGACCTCCTTCAACACACCTCCAGAGACTCTCAGATTGCAATTCTGAGAAATTTTTATTTTTGGCCCTACGGTTTCTAGGGTTCCGCAATTTTCTGCAGAAATTTCAGTTTTAGGGTTTATACAACTCACCAGTGTTCTTGTGACCCTCTAAAGGATTATTGTTGGCATTCATAAGTCCAAAAAAACCTAAGTTTGTTAGCCTAGCCATTACGGTTTGTGGAAGAATCTACTAACCATGAGGAACAGAACTTTGGTGGAAGATAGGCTTGATGGATCAAACAACTTAAGTACCTGGAAATCAAGACTACACATTACCCTAGAAGAGGATGACCTATTGAGTGTGATAGAAAAAACTCTACCAGATACAGCTACCGATGAAGAGAAGGAAGATTGGAAGGCAGATGACGTCAAAACAAGAAAGATAATCATTTATTCAGTGAGAGATCATCTCCTACCTCATATTTCCAACTTGAAGACAGTGTATGAGATGTATGATGCATTGAACAAAATGTTTAAGAGTACCAACACCCTCAGAGCTCTTACATTGAAGAGTCGGCTTCAACATATCAAGATGACGAAAGTTGATACTGTTACTACCTTCTTCATGAAGATTTCAGAGATCAGAGATTAGTTGGGTGCCATTGGAGAAACCATATCAGACAAAGAACTTGTTTGACTACTCTCAATGCTCTTCCAAGACATTGGGAACCATTTCTGATCCAGGTAGATATCGGTGGCCACCCACCTTTTTCGACTGGCTCAAACAGTTTTCTGGCAATTTTGGCAATTTACTATTTTTAGCAGGTTTTAACTTCCGGGGCCATTTTGAGGGCCTAAATGAAGGTTTTTTGAGATCGAGGTTCTCAATGATAGCCGAAGGCATGATTGAGCCCCCAAAATAAATCTCCTCGACGATACCTTTCCAACGAGTTATCACACGCCTAAAACGGAGATCGGATGCAAAAGTTACGACCCCGGGAAGTTGATGTACTAACTTACCCAAACGGAGCCCACATGACTTTTGGCGCTTCATCTCCTAGGGTTAGGTTTTTGGATGTATATGACTTTTGGCATTCTCGTCTATTGTAAAAATGCCTCTAGAGCCTCATTGTAATCATCTTCTCATGGATGTGAGTAGCAGCCACATCTCT
>ML796626.1:76995-91505 GCA_009831015.1 Picea engelmannii
CCACCTTTTCCGACTGGCTCAAAACAATTTTCTGGCAATTTTGGCAATTTACTATTTTTAGCAGGTTTTAACTTCCGGGGCCATTTTGAGGGCCTAAATGAAGGTTTTTTGAGATCGAGGTTCTCAATGATAGTCGAAGGCATAATTGAGCCCCCAAAATTAATCTCCTCGACGATACCTTTCCAACGAGCTATCACACGCCTAAAACGGAGATCGGATGCAAAAGTTACGACCCCGGGAAGTTGATGTACTAACTTACCCAAACGGGGCCCACATGACTTTTGGCGCTTCATCTCCTAGGGTTAGGTTTTTGGATGTATATGACTTTTGGCATTCTCGTCTATTGTAAAAAGGCCTCTAGAGCCTCATTGTAATCATTTTCTCATGGATGCGAGTAGCAGCCACATCTCTCCTCAGAGATAAGCTACCAGCGCCTTAGCTAGTTTATTTACATTCTGTCTGTAAGCATATTTCAGTCATTTGTTATTAATGAAATGAAGTCTTATTTCCGCTGCATCTCTGCGTTTATGTGTATTTATGTATTTCATTGTGTTCCTACATAAATCCGGATCAATTTCTTCAAAGTATCAATGGTAAAGAAGATCTACCTCAGTTTGATCGTCTCTGGACAGACTGCACTCGGGAGGAAACAAGACTTATAGTCAGAGGAGTGCAAGACTCCCATCTTGATGACAATCAAGCCCTTGATTCTTATGCAAGGAAAGGCAACAGAAGAAATAGAAGAAGTTTCAACAAAGCATTCAAAGATAAGAAAACTTCATCTGCTTCAGGGCATGAACACAGAAAATGCAATTCAAAGATTCAATGTTTCATATGTGACAAGTATGGACACATTGTGAGAAATTGTCCTACCAGGAAGAGGAAGACAACTTGCATCCATTGTTGATGTTGATCCAAAACCATCTCAGAGAGATGAAGACATAAAAGATGAAGCATTCTTCTTCATATCAACACTCTCAGGTATGGTTCCTACAGATAGTGATATTTGGTTAATTGACAGTGGTGCTTCCAGACACATGACTGGATACAGAGATCATCTGACAGACCTTGTTAAGAAAGAGTCTAGTCTACATGTTGTACTTGGAGACAATGCCATATATATTGTGAAAGGAGTTGGAACTTCTACTTTCCAACTAGATTCCAACATAGCCCTTCAGTTGAGTGAGGTATTGTATGTACTTGGGATGAAAAGGAACCTTGTCTTTGTTTCTGCCTTAGAGGATAAAGGCTACAAGGTTACCTTCTATGAAGGAAAAGTTCTTGCATGGCACAAGAACTCACATATGGATTATGCCCAAGTGATCGGTGTTCGAGAAAATAGCTTGTACAAATTGATTGTACGACCAGTCCAGGCCTTGTTACATGATACTATCAGTTTGAGTGAGTTATGGCATAGGAGACTTGCTCATATACATTATAGATCCCTTCCCGCTCTGGGGAAGATGGGAACAGGCCTTCCAGAGATACATGTTCAGAATAATGGTGTTTGCAGAGGTTGTGCTCTTGGCAAGAATGTCAAAGGGTCCTTCTTGAGCAGTGACAACAGATCCAAGGGGATCTTGGACTTGATGCATTAACATGTGTGTGGACCCATGACTGTTTCTTCCTTGAATGGATATGTGTACTATGTTCTCTTCATCGATGATCACTCCCGAAAGACATGGATTTACTTCTTGAAGACCAAGGATGGAGTCCTTGCGAGATTTCAAGAGTTTAAAGCTCAGGTTGAGAACCTGATCGGGAGGAGGATCAAGGTGTTGAGATCATATAATGGAGGAGAGTATGCCTCCAAGGATTTCAGTTATTTCTGTATTGAGGCAAGGATAAAGAGGGAGTACATCGTTCCTTATAACCCTCAACAAAATGGGGTTGCAAGGAGGAAAAACAGAACCATTATTGAGGCAACCAAAGCAATGATACATGATCAGAATCTACCTTTGATTCTATGGGCAGAAGCATCCATGACAGTTGTGTATGTTCGGAACAAGAGTCCTCATCAGATTTTGAAGAACGTGACTCTCGAAGAAGCCTTCATTGGAGTGAAGCCTGAGGTTGGACACTTCAGGATATTTTGGTGTCCAGTATACATTCATGTACCCAAGGAGAAGAGAACCAAGCTAGAACCTTCAGGCAAAAATGGTACATTTGTGGGGTACAGTGAATCTTCAAAGGCTTATCGGATCTACATCCCTGGTCAGAGATAGATCGAGGTCAGCAGAGATGTCACCTTTGAGGAAGAGATAGCCTTTCGAAAATCCAGAGAATCTCAGATGGAGATTGACAGCGAGATAGTACCTTCTCCCCCTTCATCAGTGCAAAGGGAGACAGTTATTGATCCAGTTGATCCAGTGGATCCCGTAGCTCCAACTGATGTTTCCAAAGATATTGCAGTAGGCCATAAGAGGCCTGCCTAGGCTCGACAGACTCTGCGTGAGACAGAGGGACATACAGCTCCTCGAGGTACATTCCGAGAGAGAAAGAAACCATAGATATTCTCGAGCTATGTTTCAGTCATGAGCCACATCATTGATATTGAGCCTTCTTGTCATGGAGAAACAACAGGTCAGTAGGTTTGGCAAGATGCCATGACAGAAGAGTATCAATCCATCATGAAGAATGATGTGTGGGACATTGTTCCAAGACCAGAAGGGAAGTTTGTAGTGACTTCCTAGTGGATCTAGAAGATCAAGCATGCAGCTGATGGAAGTGTCGAGAAGTACAAAGCGAGATATGTGGCTAGAGGATTCTCTCAAGTGGAGGGAATTGATTATGAGAAGACATTTTCTCCAGTTGCCAAATACACTTCCATCCGTATAATTATTTCCCTAGTTGCATCTATGGGTTGGAGACTACATCAGATGAATGTAAAGACAACCTTTCTCAATGGTGAGATTGAGGAAGAGGTTTACATCGAGCAGCCAGATGAATTTGTGATACATGAGAAGGATTCTCATGTGTGCAGGTTGAAGAAAGCGTTATATGGACTAAAGCAAGCACCGTGTGCTTGGTACAAGAAGATTGGTGGATACCTAATGAATTTGGGCTTCAATAAGAGTGTTGATGATCCAAACCTATACTATCATATTGTTGGTGACGAGTGCCTGATTTTGGTCATGTATGTTGATGATTTATTCCTCACTAGTTCATAAAGTCTTATTGTTGAATGCAAGCGTGCATTGACTTCTGAATTCGAAATGAAGAATCTGGGTATGATACACTGCTTCTTGGGACTAGAAGTATGGAAGAGAATTGATGAGATTTTCCTGAGTCAAGGAAAATATATAGTGGAGATATTAAAGAAATTCGGTATGACAGACTGCAAATCCATGCCTACACCGATGGTGATGGATTTGAAGAAAATGAGCAAGGCTTCTACTGATTCAGGCGAGATTGATCCACATATTTATCGACAGTTGATTGGATCATTGAAGTATCTGGTTAACACCAAACCTGATATATGCTATGTAGTGAAGATACTCAGTCAGTTTATGAGTCAGTCGAGACAGACTCGTTGGATAGCAGCGAAGCATGTGTTGAGATATCTATGAGGCACAGTTGGATATGGCCTAAGATATGCCTTCAGTGTAGACATGAGATTGCAAGGATATGTCAATGCAGATTGGGCAGGGAGTGTAGTGGACCGGAAGAGAAAATTCGGTTGTTGTTTTACTTTGGGATCTTCCATGGTTTCTTAGTGCAGTAGGAAACAGAGCTCTGTGGCTTTGAGTACCACGGAGCGCTGAGTACATAGCATTATGTGGCAATCTGCAAAGCAGTGTGGCTTCGCAAGCTCCTTGCAGATTTATTTGGTCATGAGATGGATTTTATCGTTATCCATTGCGATAACCAGAGTTGTGTAAAGCTCTCATAGAATCCTGTGTTTCACGACAAATCGAAACACATTGAGATCAAATATCATTATATCATAGATATGGTGCAAAGGAAGTCAGTACATGTGCAGTACCTTTCTACACATGAGCAAGTTGCAGATGTCTTCACCAAACCGCTTACCAGGACGAAGTTCGAGTACTTCCGTGAGAGACTTGGCCTGGTGGAGAATGCCTCCCTAGTTGAGAGAGAGTGTCGATGATTGCAGTTTCATGAGACATCCTCCAGACCGTTCTCCTCTAGACTGAGTTGAGACATCTATGAGAGAAATCTCAAGTGTTGGGTGTACCCATGTGATGGGTGTACGTCAAACTCTGGACTGAGTTGTTATGACGTGTGGTCTCTTGCTTTTTACTCCTCTAGACTGAGTTGAGTCAGCTTGAGATGGTCTCCTGCCTTGCACTCCTTTGGACTCAGTTGAGTCGGTTTGAGATGGTACTCCAGATGGTACTTTGTGGACTCAGTTGAGTGATCTGTTGAGTATGGTGTCCCTATGGGTGAGCACAGGTGGACGTTGTTGATTATTTGGGTTGGTTTTCATTGATGTCAACCCTTGAAGAAAGTCTGGTAGCGAATTCCGATAGCACAAAGGTTTGGGTAATGGAACCAAGTTTGTTTGATGTATAATGATATGAGTTTTAATATATTTGAAGGTAAGAGTATTCTGGATGGATAGTACATGTCATGTCATTTCCGGTGGTATGTGGAACGTCACATAACTCTTCATGGTTAGAGAGTTATAGCCATGTGAAGTTGGAGAACCCTCATGAGTCATCTAGAAGCCCCAAAAGGTCAAAGTAGTCAAAGTGGTTTAAGATATTTTAGAAGGTAAATAATAAAGTGAAGTGATGAGTGTACTATAAGTCAAAGTGAATACAAAAGAAATTATTTAAATAATAAAATTAATGGAGAAATTACTAAGTGGACAAGTGGTTAGAAGTGGGTTAACCCTAAAATAAGGAAAGTGGGTTAAGATGGTTAAAAGGTAACCCATTGAGGAAGCTACATGAAAGTATAAATAAGAGGTAAGGCTCTCTCATTTTAATCACACTTGAGCATATTGAATATATACAAGTGACTGAGGTAACCAAAGGATATATAAGCCTAATTTCAGAGGGGAGATGAAGTAAAGAAGGCCGAAATTCAAGGGAGGAAAAATTATTTGTATAATGTTTTCTAAGATATGTTATTTACAGGTCATCTCACCATTTTCGCAATAACGTTTTTTCTAGAATGATTCAGGCCATGAAATCGGGAGGTCATTGAGGAAACATATCCAAGTAGATGTGATAAAAATTTCAGCTTGTGGGTCATTGTATTTTTGGAGTTACACTCCGTGGAAAATAGGGTTTGTGACTAGTCCTGAAACTAGTCTAAAACAGGTGTTTCAGGTAAAAACGTCATAACTTCTTCATAACATATCCAAGTTCATTAAGACCAAATGTATTGGTTATAGTACAGTCTGTAGCATTCTGTGTACAATTTTCAGATCCATACAACAAATATTCTGTGTGAGGCAGGCTCTACAAGTTCGCTCTCTAGAATAAGTCAGAATTCAATAAGGCATGTCATTTTTGTTATAACTCTTTTTCTGAGAGGATCCAAGTAGTGAAACATGGAGGAATTGCATAAAAGACACTGAAGAACATTGTGTACTATTTTCAAAGCTTTATTCATTACAGGTACATAGTTATGATTATTGCAAGTTATGGTTGTTCACTAATCCAAAATTAATTATGTGAGACTAAAGTAAAGTTTGATGAAAATGCTAGTCTCTTGTTGTTAAAGTTAAGGAAGGTTTGCAGGTATGTGATCATATACACCAGGTCTATTACAGAGTTATAAATCAGATTTGGATGATGAAATTGATGAAAGATTTTAGTTGAGGTACATGTTGGGTACATGGTTGAGACAAGTAGTTGATGAGTTGGCACATCCATGAGGTGTATAGTTGATGATGTTGGTACATCTTGATGAGTCATAGTTTATGTGTATTTGATGCATGATTGGTACATATTTGGTGCATGGTTTATACACACGTTGATGGTATAGGTTGAGGTACAAATTGGTGCATGGTTGATGCACTTGTTTATGGTACACGTTGATTACAGGTTGTTTGGATAGGTTATTGTGGCAGGTTATTTGTACATTTTTTATATTGCGTGGTTGATGCATTTGTTTATGGTACATGATGTATGGTACATGTTGGCACAGGTTATCGGTACAGGTTGTTACAGGTTGATTGGTACATGTTTATAGCAGTATATCTCACAGTGATAGTGTGACAATGGTTCCATCATTCTACTTCTACGTCAGGGAGGTTTGACGGGGCAAGGACAGGGGGTTGTAGCCACCTTCTTATTGTAGTCGGAGAACATAGGGGGTTGTAGCCTCCCTATAGTTGTAGCCAGATAATTGGGGATTTGGAGCTTCACTCAGGTTGTAGCCTGAGAAACTAGGGCGTTGTAGCCTTCTTCTAGTTGTAGCCAGAGAATTGGGGAGTTGGAGCTTCCCTCAGGTTGTACCCTGAGAAACTAGGGAGTTGGATCCTTCTTCCAGTTGCAGCTGGAAAACAAAGGAAGTTGGTGCTTTCAATGAATGTAATTCTTAAAGACATAAGAAAAATAATTCCGTGGTTTTCTCTCTCTTTGGGTTTCCACGTAAAAAAACCAGTGTATTGTGTATGTGTATGTGTATGATTGCTCATTTGTTCATTGTTTATTTACTCTGCAATTATTGGATGATAATGTTACATTGATATAACACTTGCATTATACGGTAAAAAATTATTATATTGTTTTATTACTGATTCACCCCCCTCTCAATAATCCAACAGACGTGTCCCTACTGGTTGAGCACTAGAGGATGTCTGGATCCCTTGCTATATTGTCTGTGTAAGATTTATTTGTAACCCTAATTATGATGTAAATGGTACAAGTCGGCCCCACCATGTGAAAGATAATTAATATTGAGTAAAGATTAATTATATTATCGAGTTAATGAGGTTGGCCCTATTGTGCCAATAGACACACCTTTTGTTGTGTCAGTTCTTGTATAAATAAGTGTAAATCCCCATTGTGGATTACACACTCTCACTTGTCATCTCGGAATTTCAGCAAGTGCATGTAAGGCTGAAGTGTGCACCTCTATTGGGCGCTAGTTTTTAGGTTTTGGTAAGCACCCTCTTGTGTGCTAAGGTCTATGGTGTGGGGGATCTTCTCTTGAGAATATAGCAAAGGATTGTTGGGTTTTTCCCTTGTTTGATAAGGGTTTTTCCAGGATACTTCTTGTGTTCTTGTGCATGGTTATTTTTCTTGTGATCTTGGTTATTGCAACACTTGTGTATGGTGTTGTTGCATTGTTTTGGTTCAAGTACATGCTAAATGAAATAAACTACACATGTGCATGAGCTAAGCATTAAAATTCAACATAGAATGCATTTTCATTAAGTTTAATTTATTGCATTCCTTTAAGTCTCCTTATGTAGGAGCAAGCATCCGTGTGGCCTAGCTGAGCCCTAGTTTCAGTGAACTTCAAAGATTGCCTCTTTCAAGCGGCTGCTAAGAGAGAAGGTATTTCCTTTTGCAAGTTAGTACCAGTAATAAATATCACATACCAACATGCAAAAAGTAGATTTAAAATTAGTTTAAGCATTTAGATTAGTTTAGATTAGATTAACATTTAGTTTAGGTTAGTTTCAAGTAAGGGTAATTGGACCCATTTAACCAGTTAGAATCACCACATCAAATGGATAAGGGTCTAATTGGGATCATGAACGGGTGATCACCTTAATGTTGATCATGGTCAATTTTGGCCATCAACATTTTTGGCGCTAGGAGGGATAGAATGATAAGCTGGTATGTGGAGTCATTTGTTTTTAATTTTGTTTATTTTCAATGGCTCCTTCCCAAACCCCTATTTGGAGTTGTATTTCTGGACGAGTATCTTGCACTACTTCGATATATTATTATTTGATATATTATTCATTGGATCAATCCCCATTATGGATTGATCATGTCGGCTATTGTATAAGGACCAAATCCCCTTTTGTGGATTCGTCATAATGTAATTGTAAAAGGCAAAAGAAGAAGTCGGCCCCAGAATATATCAAGAGGCCCCCGAAATATAATAAAGGTGGTTATAACCACCCAGTTTGAGAAGTCGGCCCTGCCAGTGAAGAGACACTTCACACGTGATAGATTTGTATAAATAAGGAGGCTAGCGGCTCACTTAGACACACAACTCACTTGCTCATTAAGAGACAAGTTTCGGAATTGCAGTTGAAGAAGAAGGAGAGAGTGGCACATCTTTTGGGAGAGGATCTTCTGTATTAGTTTAAGTTATCTCTTGGCATTGTATTGGCTATCTATAATAAGGAAGTTTTGCTAGGTTTTCTTCCCCTAGAGGGTTTCCCAGGAAAAATGATGTGTCTCTTGTGATTGTGTATTTCTTAGTGATTTTGTGTTATGCTATTGTTAACTATTGAAATGCAAAGAACTATAATAATGGCTTAAACATTAACAAGTATCTGGTAGAGCCCAGACGTGTTCACCTTGTAGCTGCAAAGCATGTGATGAGATACCTTAAGGGTATGTTGGATTATGGTCTATTATACTGGAGATCATGACTTCAGACTGATTGGTTATACTGATTCAGATTGGCATGGAAGTGTCTCTGATAGAAAGAGCACTTCAAGCTGTTGTTTCAGTCTGGGGTCAGCCATGACTTCATGGCAGAGCATGAAGCAATCTAGTATTGCTCTCAACATGATGTAAGTGGAATACATTGTAGTATGTTCCACCAGTTGTGAAGCCATATGAATTCGTAAGTTGTTGGCAGGTCTATTCGATCTGGAGATGGAAGCCACTATGATTCTATGTGATAACCAGAGTTGCATAAAGATGATGGAGAACCCAGTGTTCCATGATAAGTTGAAGCACATAGAAATCCGGTATCACTATATTCGTGATATGGTGTAGAGGGGAGTTGTAAAGCCCCAATATATTGGCACAAATGACTAGGTTGCAGATTTGTTAACCAAGCCTCTGTCTTGTGTAAAGTTCGAATACTTTCGAGACAAGCTTGGTATAGTCTGAAAGGACCTCCATTGAAAGGGGGAGTGATGCTGATGATACTATGGTATCCTGACCAACAACGGGTAGCTCCGTTAGGATCTTATATCCTAGGGGATTGATCATCCCTGGGAAGATCTCAAAAGTCCGGTAAGGACGGTCTGTCAGAGTACCTGTGCATGTATATGCCAGCTGTGGTGAGTAGTGGTAGCTCCGTTAGGATTTTATATCCTAGGGAATCTTATGATTCCTAGGTAGATCTCGAAGGTCTGGTAAGGACGGTCTGTCAGAGTAACACGTGGTAGCTCCGTTAGGATTTTATATCCTAGGGAATCCTATGATTCCTGGGCAGATCCCAAAGGTTCGGTAAGGACGGTCTACCAGAGCACCACAAAATTTTTGTTGCACCTGCCTCATTTTGTTGCTATATGATGATGATGTTGTTATCTCGTGATAGATTTGTATAAATAAGGAGGCTAGCGCCTCACTTAGACACACAACTCACTTGCTCATTAAGAGACAAGTTTGGGAATGAGACATTTTCTTTCCTCGTTTAGCATGAGCAGCTAGGGCTTGGTCTTCATCTCTTAATAGTATTGTTTCTCGGTTAGCTACTCTTGCTTCTTCTTGAACACATTCTTCCCACAGACTATCAAATTGGAGTTTCTCCTTTCTTCAACAGATGGTTTGGATGAAGGCATCCCAAGGTCTTGTGAGACCATTAAGAGTTGTCATGATGAGTTCATCTTCATCCAAGTTGTCTCCAATTGCTTCTAATTGTTCCTTGAATTGAGTAACCCTAGAGAAATAGTCTTGAATTGTTTATCCTTTTTGCATATTTGTATTCTTGAGTTGGGTTCTCAGGTTCATCTTCCAGTTAATGTTATTTCCTTCATACATTCTGGTAAGGGAATCAAACATCTCTTTTGGAGTATCTTTAGAAGATACTTGAGGGATCAAGTGATCTTTAATGGAGTCTGCAATGATCCTTTTGGCCCTAATCATATCCTTCTTGTACTTTGCTTTGGCTGCATCTTCTTCGGGTTCTAGTACATTTTCTGTTATGAATTTTGTCAGGTCATTCTCTTCAAGAATGAGTCCAATTCTGTACTTCCAGGCACGAAATTTTTCCACACCTTCCAACTTGTCAACAAGCTTGGTGCTTGCAAACATCTTGACCTGGAGCTAAGAAAATGACCAGAAAATGAAAGTGCTCAGAAAATGAATCTGAACTTACCAGAAAATGTGTTGGGATGAGGTGAGTAGGCTGGAGTTGTTTGTTTTCAAAAATTTCAAGTTTTACCCCTTGAACTTGACCTACACAAATCTGGACTGGTCCTTCTGGTATCGGTTCTGGTTTTATGGTTTTCTAGTTTTGTAGTACCGGTCAAAACTAGGGTTTGACTTTTCAGAGGCTCTGGCCACTGAAAAAGGTGCACTCAAGCTGTCAAGTGATGGGCTAGGCTAGGGTGCACTTCCCTAAGTGGTTTTTAGTCAAAAATTCCTTTCCAATAAAAAGTCGTAATTTTCTCGTACAACAATGGTGACGTTTTTGGATACCCAGTGAAAGGTGCTCTATTCAGTCAAGCTCTGATACCATGTTAAGTTTTGAGTTGTTATTAGATTCTTTTCAATTTACTAGAACATAACAGCATAAGTAGGATCACTGAAAGAAACACAATCACAAGGTACACAACATTTTATCCTGGGAAACCCTCATGGAGGAGAAAATCTAGCAAAAACTTCCTCAATGATAGATTGCTAATACAATGTCAAGACTAAAGACCAAAACACTAAAGAATATCCAAGACTGAGCATGCGCCTCTCTTCTCCTTCTTCTTGCAACTGCAGCTACCTCCAAAAGATGTGCACGTGTTGAGTGATTGAGTGAGTGAATGAATGAGGTGTCATCCTCACTTATTTATACTAGTTGAGGGGGCGCTAAGGTTATGTCTCTTCACCAAGCATGGCTGACTTCTTCCAATAGTGGTTAAAACCACTTTAATAAACCCTAGGGGTTGACTTCTCAAATATCACCATATGAATATGGCTTGACCAATCCACAAAAGAGGATTTGGTCATACATAAGTCCTGACATGCTCAATCCACATCAATCCACAAAAGGGGATTGATCCATAAGATAATAACTCAATTATAATTAGAATATTCTTAGAAGTTACAATATTTCAACACTCCCCCTTAACGAGAAGGGTATTCTACTTACATAACCCAATACAACATCATCAGGAGAGAGAGAGGGCAACAACATCATCAACATCTGGAACACTAACTGGCACATCTATAAATCATCAGAATTTTTTCTCATCATCAATATCATCATCGTTCACAACATGGATCTGGAGTGGCATCATCATCATCATATGTATTAAGTTGAAACATCAACATCAATTAGCATAACACTAAAGCAACAACATCACCAACCTGAGGCTGATACAACATCATCAACAACATGAAGCTAATATAACATCATCAACAGCACGAGGCCGATACAACACCATCAACAACAGCATGAAGTTGAGACAACAACATCATCAGCACGAGGCCAAGATAACAACATCATCATCATATAGCAACAAAATGAGGCAGGTGCAACAAAAATTTTGTGGTGCTCTGGCAGACCGTCCTTACCAGACCTTCGGGATCTGCCCAGGAATCATAGGATTCCCTAGGATATAAAATCCTAACGGAGCTACCACGTGTTACTCTGACAGACCGTCCTTACCAGACCTTCGGGATCTGCCCAGGAATCATAAGATTCCCTAGGATATAAAATCCTAACGGAGCTACCACTACTCACCACAGCTGGCATATACATGCACAGGTACTCTGACAGACCGTCCTTACCGGACTTTCGAGATCTTCCCAGGGATGATCAATCCCCTAGGATATAAGATTCTAACGGAGCTACCCGTTGTTGGTCAGGATACCATAGTATCATCATCATCACTCCCCCTTTCGAGGGAGGTCCTTTCAGACTATACCAAGCTTGTCTCGAAAGTATTCGAACTTTACACAAGACAGAGGCTTGGTTAACAAATCTGCAACCTACTCATCTTTGCCAATATATTGGGGCTTTACAACTCCCCTCTACACCATATCACGAATATAGTGATACCGGATTTCTATGTGCTTCAACTTATCATGGAACATTGGGTTCTCCATCATCTTTATGCAACTTTGGTTATCACATAGAATCACAGTGGCTTCCATCTCCAGATCGAATAGACCTGCCAACAACTTACGAATCCATATGGCTTCACAACTGGTGGAAGATACTACAATGTATTCCGCTTACGTCGTGTTGAGAGCAATACTGGATTGCTTCATGCTCTGCCATGAAGTCATGGCTGACCCCAGACTGAAACAACAGCTTGAAGTGCTCTTTCTATCAGAGACACTTCCATGCCAATCTGAATCAGTATAACCAATCAGTCTGAAGTCATGATCTCCAGTATAATAGACCATAATCCAACATACCCTTAAGGTATCTCATCACATGCTTTGCAGCTACAAGGTGAACACGTCTGGGCTCTACCAGATACTTGTTAATGTTTAAGCCATTATTATAGTTCTTTGCATTTCAATAGTTAACAATAGCATAACACAAAATCACTAAGAAATACACAATCACAAGAGACACATCATTTTTCCTGGGAAACCCTCTAGGGGAATAAAACCTAGCAAAACTTCCTTATTATAGATAGCCAATACAATGCCAAGAGATAACTTAAACTAATACAGAAGATCCTCTCCCAAAAGATGTGCCACTCTCTCTCCTTCTTCTTCAACTGCAGTTCCGAAACTTGTCTCTTAATGAGCAAGTGAGTTGTGTGTCTAAGTGAGGCACTAGCCTCCTTATTTATACAAACCTGGCACGTGTGAAGTGTCTCTTCACTGGCAGGGCCGACTTCTCAAACTGGGTGGTTATAACCACCTTTATTATATTTCGGGAGCCTCTTGATATATTATGGGGCCGACTTCTTCTTTTGCCTTTTACAATTACATTATGACGAATCCACAAAAGGGGATTTGGTCCTTATACAATAGCCGACATGATCAATCCATAATGGGGATTGATCCAATGAATAATATATCAAATAATAATAAGAATACACTTTGTAGTTACATTATTTTAACACTCTCCCTTAACAAGAAGGTTATTCTTCAACAGCATGATGCGAGAGAGAGAGGACAACATCATCAACAACATCAAGTGGATGAGAGGACAACATCATCAATATCATCTTGGAACACTGACTGGCATATCTATAAATCATCGGAAGTTTTCTTCGTCGACAACATCGTCATTCTCAAAGGAATGCAATCATCATCTGCATCAATATGTATTAGTATAAAACGGATACATCATCATCATCACAGCACGAAGCTGGCTCATCATAATACAGGACTGGCTTTACGTCACAGCTGTTAAGCTGGAAGCTCAGTACTCGTTTTTCTTTACGTCGGAACAATCAAGCTGGAAGCAAGATACTGGATTGGCCTTACGTCACATCTTATCAAGTTGGAAGCACAATACTAGTCTCATCTCAACGTCTTGCTTTACGTCATAGCACTTAAGTTGGAAGCAAGATAATAGACTGGCTTTATGTCACAGTTGTCAAGCCGGAAGCACAGTACTAGTCTCATC
This sequence comes from Picea engelmannii, assembly GCA_009831015.1. Classification (NCBI taxonomy): domain Eukaryota; kingdom Viridiplantae; phylum Streptophyta; class Pinopsida; order Pinales; family Pinaceae; genus Picea; species Picea engelmannii. The sequence goes on from ML796626.1 coordinate 90,646, forward strand.
CCATCGTCTTGCTTTACATCACAACCATCAGGTTGGAAGCAAGATACTAGACTGGCTTTACGTCACAGTTGTCAAGCCGGAAGAACAGTACTAGTCTCATCTCATCGTCTTGCTTTACGTCGCAACAATAAAGCTGGAAGCAAGATACTCGTCCTGCTTTACGTCATAGGTGGCAAGCCATAAGCAGGATACTAGACTGGCTTTATGTCACAGTTGTCAAGCCGAAAGCACAGTTCTAGTCTCATCACATCATCTTGCTTTACGTCACAGCAATGACGCTGGAAGCAAGAGATGTCTCATCACAGCAACTACTCCCCCTTTCAAGGAAGGTCCTTTCGGACTATACCAAGCTTATCTCGAAAGTGCTCAAACTTTATACGAGATAGAGGCTTGGTCAACACATCAACAACCTGTTCATTCGTGCTAATGTATTGGAGCTTTAAGGCTCCTCTTTGCACCATGTCACAGATGTAATGATATTGGATCTCTATGTGCTTCGACCTGTCGTGGAATACATGATTCTCTGTCATCTTTATGCAGCTCTGGTTGTCACATAGGATCGTGATTGCTTCCATCTCTAGGTCAAATAGATCGGTTGGCAACTTTCGAAGCCATATAGCTTCGCAACTGGCAGAACATGCAACAATGTATTATGTTTCCGTTGTGCTGAGAGCAATGTTGGATTGCTTCCTACTCTCCCACGAGATCATGGCTGACCCCAAACTGAAACAACATCCTGAAGTGTTTTTCCTGTCAGAAACACTTCCTGCCCAATCTGCATCAGTATATCCACTCAATGTGAAATCATGATCTCCATCATAGCTGAGACCACAATCTATTGTACCCTTAAGGTACCTCAT